>WEDG01003012.1:0-5000 GCA_017591395.1 Schistocephalus solidus
TATATATATATATATAGGCTATTATTTGCCATGCAAGACTAAATTATATTTGGCTAAGTCAACCAGCCCCTTAGTCCAGTTTACAAGAAAGCGTGTAAAACGCTGCTTTTCCGGATAAATTCGAACACAACAAAGGCAAAAAATGTTAGAAGGTACTAACATAATAAAACTGCATGACCTCATATTCAACTGAGAACGGTTAGTGCATGTTAATAAAATTAACTATTCAATCAGAAAACGACCATAGGTGAATCAAAAGTCTCGAAATTTTATGACATCATTAAATTCTGTCCATTTTGACGCCTTTGCCTTTATCCATTCGTGCATCATTTTGCTGCCGGCTAAAGAGTGAGCACATTTTTAATATATTTCATGTTCTGCCCATTGACGTAAGTGACAAACAGTTTGTTTAACCATAAGTACGGTTGTCAAGTCGGCATGACGTTCCCGAAAAAATATATGGTCTAATGCTTTTCCCTCCAAGAAGAATAAGTGTGGTATATCTGCTTTTCTCGATTGAATCGAAAAGAATAGGCTACGCGGGGAAGTGGTTTTTTAGGTCACCCTGGAGTACTCAGCCCTCTCAGTTGCTCGCGAGAATGCCTCACGGGTCGCGCAATCCTGGACATGCGCAAAAGGCTCTGATAACATCTTTGGCGGAGATATGAATTTAAAATAATAAACTTCCGCCTGGTCATGCATCTGGCAGAGAACGGCCATCTCATGGACACCTGTGACATCCTTTAAAGGCTGGTCAGTACTCTCTGACAAAAATCAATGCTGAGTAAGTCGGTCTTGAAAGTACATATAAGGGCTATGATCATATCTAAAAGGAATTGTCATGCGCAAGTAAGTTGAAATTAATTGTGCAAAATTCCCTCGTGCGAGTCAGAGCCAACAGCAGTGAAGATACCGGCAAAATTTATCCGAACAAAGGAAGACCAAGGGACCTCTATTTACTGATGGGACATGTGTTGTCAATAAATTTTCGTTAAATAACACACACGGAACGACTAGAATTAGTGCCACGAACCTATCACAAAATAAAAAAGAAACCGAACACTATGGCCGCTACGCTCGGATAAGCACAGTTGGATGGTAGGATTTTTGTTGATAAATATAGTGCGTGGATAAATAATAGAAGCGTTTTATGGGAAGCGTAAACTGCGGTCACTTACTTAGTCCATAAACAGCACTTGACGATTTCACACGATGATGGGCAATTTAGAATGGCCTGCAGCTTTCAAAAGAGGGATTGTACAGGACATTAACAAAAATTAACAGTGCGCCAACGTTGGATGTTCAGACATGATGCGGCAGTATGCCAGTGAACCAGATAGTTCCTTTAAACCCCGTAACTTAGTTTGCTGTTAACAAATGCTTTGGCTCGAATCACCATCTTTATAACTCCTCTACGACAAAATAGAAATTATTAATTGATAAATCGTAGTATGTGACGCAACATTCCTTGTCAATGTTATTATGTTGAAAGCCATTAAGACTCCATATAATAGTTACCTTAGTTGCTTACAAAGTAAACAATGAGGGGTACTAGTACAGACAGGATAGTTGGCTACGGGAGCAACTGCGGGACGAAAGTCGCGAAGCCGATGTTCTGTGATGATGCTATGAACCTGCTTCTCATTGTAACTCCGTCTTTGGATGTTCCCAACTCATGGTTATGGCAAAGACTCGGATTTTTGCTTTAATGTTCGTTGGACTTCGATGTGTAGGTCACATGAACAACGACGCCGGATTACTTTCCTTAAGGATTCAGACAGCTTGGCAGACACGATCTGGTACACGTGTTGACATTGTCGGAATTTTTTAACTGCCGGTATGGAGTGGTCTGCAGTTACAAATGTCATTTTATCGAGTAGGACCACAAATACAAACCGCCAGCAGACAGTTAACCTTCAATAATTATCGTAAGCAGACATATTGATAGGGTCGAAGAATATAAAGAGCACATACACTGTTAAATTATACTAAGAAAGACTTGAACACTGAAGGCATTCTATTGATAGCTTTAGGAATATTTTTGTGCCAGAAGTACTTCTAATCCAAATGCCGACAGACTGATTTCGACCTAACTAGCGAAGTGATGAAGTCATGTTTTCTCTGTCAGAATCACCTGCCAGGGCACATAGGAAGCCTCAGCGCAGAGATGTAAAACAACGGGACAAGTAGCATGAAATTATTATATTCAAGAACGCTGTACAGTATATAGAAAATCAGTAGGAAGTTCAATCCAGTTTTAGTTACCACCACTTAACTTGCTTCCAGATGGCTCGACGAAACTTCCAGGGAGTAATTGGTTCGTGGAGTTTCTCTGCCTGCCTATGTCGGGCATGCTTCTCACATTCAACGAATAACCGGCCATCCCGTCTCTCAAAGAAACACTTACGACACCGCAGTCGTAATCGATCTTCGACTTTATAAGGCCTTATTATCGGTGAAAACATGCATACTGCAGTCTCTGGAGTTACCTTAGCTGTAATATGGTAACTAAACGGTGTAATCGTGAAAAACGACATTGCATTTATCAATTTGCCGCATGATCTCACAATAGTCAAAAATTGCATCCCGAATGACAGCGCAAAACAAACACGTCAATATAACCAGCCGAGGACCAAACGTTTGCGGTATATGCTGAGCGATGTGGTCTCAGAAATCAGAAAAATATTAATCAATTACACCAAGTTCACATCGGTGGAGCCTATAATAATACAAGGATCATTTGCGAAGGTATGAGACTCCGAAAATACGGCATTGTAAGATCATAACTGAATCACTGGGATCAAAAGACTTGTGACCACGAAGATTATGTGACTACTTAACCTTACAAATACCAGTGTACTACATAAAACTGCCTTCCTACATTTGACTGTAACTTTTTAAAGTGCTTCTTATTCTTGTGATTTTCATTTTAAAAACTGGGTGTTCAAAGGAGTAAGCCTATTTCCCTGAAATACACTGAGCTGAACTAAAGGATATTGCAGCGGAACTATCCAAATTGCTGTTCACGCTTTCCCAAACTTCACTTTTAGCCACTGTTATTCCATCGATTTGAAACCTCTATGGATTACACCACTGTTCGAAAGAAACAGCATGGTCTCTGTATATATTTCATACTAATTAGCCTCAATATTGCTGCACATTTTTGGAAAAGTTAATAAAGCGACAGCTAATGCGCTTCTTAGAACAGCATAAAATATTTTCTGATACGCATCATGGATTCCGTGAGCCAGGTTTTGCGAAACGAAGTTCCTTTATTGTTTTGAACGTTGAACCTTTGCAGTTGATGGAGGAAAATACGCTGCGTGTAATCTATCGTGACTGTACGAAGGCATTCGATAATGTACCGCATCATCAACTCCTGCATATAGTGTGCCAATCAGACTTTACGGGTAATCTCCTGAAATGGATCCGAAGCTTCCTGTTTGCCCAGTTAATTTGTCCATGTCCGTGTCCAGCAGTCGGTGCAGTTTGAGATTCAATGTGATGTTCCCCAATGCTGTGTTCTTAGCCGTACTCTGTTCAGGCAGATGCACAATGCTGAAAAAGACAAGGGGGACTGGAATGGCTATTTCTGGCCCATTAGCCATAATCAGTCAGTCATACCGAACCCCACCCGAGGCTCAAACACGCAATCTATTGAGCAGAATTCAAAAGCTGACGATTTGAAGTTATGGAACTCGATTGAAAAACCGGAGGATGCGTGAAAATTACAACAAAACTTAGATCGCTTGCAAACATGGTGTGATGAGTGGCTGCTGAACCTTAATCTTAACAAATGCCAAATAATCCGACTGTGGTCTAGTTCCAGAAGGCTGATTAGGTTTGAATACCAGTACTCCATCAGTGGTCACCAAATCCAGGAGGTAAATATTCTAAAGGACTTGGGTATATGGATAACACCGACTCTCAAACCATCGTCACACTGTGCGAATATCGCAAAGAAAGCTATGTGTATCTTAGGCGCAATCAGAAGGTCCTTCGTTAATTTTTGACGGAGAGCTTTTTGGGCGCGTGTTTGGAACATTTATCCGGCCGGTGTTGGAATATTGCGTTCAGGCGTGGCGCCCTTGGACGAAACATGACTACGCTCTGCTGGAGAAAGTTCAACGGAGGGCAACGAAACTAGTCAGCGGATTGGAATGCCTACCCTATGAGGGCCGCCTAGAAAGACTTAAAATTTTTCCTCTCTCTTATAGGCAATACAGAGGGATATGATCTTAGTCTTCAAACTGGTCAGAGAGTTGATTGTGCTCTTCAGATGGCCAACTTTTTGAATCGGCAAACATGACAAGTCTCCGAGGTCACCAATACAAACTGAAAAGAAATCACGCCAAACTTGAAGTGCGGGCCAACTTCTTTTCCCAACGGGTGATTGACGAATGGAACAAACTGCCAGCCTCAGTTGTTCAGGCTGAAAGCGTTGAAACGTTTGAAAAGAAGACTTGATGCATTTTACTTGATGAACATATATTTAGTCGACAGCAATGATTGATATACTAAAACGACTATCGCCATGTAACATTTGCTTGTTTTGCTAGCGTCTATCTGTAAATAGGGTTTTCAAAGGCTCTGCCTATCTCCCTTATATATACTGAATTATACTGAATTTAGCCGCGGGCTCGTTACCAAATGCTCGTTGAGCACTAACGGAACCCGCTCCTCACGTTTTAATAATAATAGTAATAATAATAATAATAGTTGTATTTAATACCGGTTTACAGGCATTGTCAGATGAAATATTCAGTGGGTAGAGGCTGGCAGTGAAAAAAAACTCCTGAATATATATCATTATAAGTGTTTTTCCTATTTTTCATGTTATTCAGGAGAAAAAACTGCCGCCTGTAAGGATGATAGCAATTCAGATCAGGGCAGGGCTAACACAATTGCAGTCTGTATGCAGTCTCTCTGTCTTTGCTAGGAACCGGGATTCTGCCTCAGGCAAGAAAGCATCCGTGTACGGTCGCTCACTGTCTGCCGAA
>WEDG01003012.1:10000-17189 GCA_017591395.1 Schistocephalus solidus
TTTAAGATTTTTAATTCAAATACAGCTTCTTCTACTGTTCCGCATTTTCTCCAGAACAGACTTAAAAAATTACGAAAAAAACTTAAAGATTCATCTACAAGCTCTTTGTCAGTTCATTTAAGGATTGCACAAATATTTGAATAAGCATCGAAAATAAGGTTCGCACGAGATAAGCGTAGGGAGTCTCGGGCACTAAGTGATGGCAATTCATCCAAATCTGTTGCTCATATCTTCCATTTTCGGTCATCGGCTAAGCGTCTGAATGTAACTCCGCCCTTACTCGACTGTAACGAAATATTTGTTATAGACGATTTGGGAAAAGCAGAGTTGTTAAATTTGTTTTTTGCCAACCACTTTACCACTGAAACTAGCCCCACTCCCAAAATTCCTCTGCTTTCAAATTCGCTTCTAACAACCATTAATTTCTCACCTTCATGTATTCAGAAGGAAATAGCTCACCTAAACAATTCACATTCGGCTGGAACTGATAACATTCCAAACTCATTTATTAAACAGTTAAGAGATTTTCCACCTTTATTAAGCAAGTTATTCTCAGTATTTCTCGAAAATGGTTTCTTCCCCGATTACTGGAAAACTTCTATTATAATACCAGTTTTTAAATCTGGTTCCCGCTTGGACATTCATAACTATCGCGGTGTTCATAAAACGCTCTCTCTTGCTAAACATTTCGAAAAACTAATTGCAAAATAAATCACGGATATTTTCATAAGCAATCAAATTATCAACTTTTCCCAACACTGCTTCTTACCGAACCGCTCTTGTGAAACCTGCCACATGTCTTTCCTAAATCTACTAACCTCTCTTCGTAATGATAATCTCTCTGTGGCAGTTATCTATTTTGATCTTAGTAAGGCATTAGATAAAGTGCCTCATAAACGACTTCTAGCTAAACTAGAAGCTATAAGATTTCATTGTCCCCTTACTGACTTTATTAGATCATACCTAAATGATCGAAAGCAAAAAGTTTTAGTAGGGTCCTCATAATCAAATGCTACCCCGATTGTTAGTGGTGTACTTCAAGGTACCGTATTAGGTCCTTTGTTGTTCTTACTGTATTTAAATGATATTTCATCGATAGTTAAACATGCTCAATCTTTTATTTATGCTGATGACCTCAAATGCGTGTATTCCTTCTCTAACTCTTCGACCGAACGGGGCCTAGAACAAATTCATTCAGACTTAGACGCTCTTTCGGCCTGGAGCTCCCCATGGCTAATGGAGTTCTCACCTACTAAGTGTTGCTACATGAGTTTTGGGCCTGTAAGGCTACCGCAACCTCTTATTTTTGAAGGTTGCCATATGATTGAATGTTCCTCCATCAAGGACTTGGACTTAAGCTACACCAATAAATTAGATCTTAAGCCTCATGCCGATAGAATTACGGCCAAAGCTGCTCAGATTTGCGGCTTTATTACTTATAATTGCTACCTTCCTGAAATAAAATTAAGGCTTTATCGTATGCTTGTTCTTCCCATTCTTGAATTTTGCAGTCCTTTCTTCGGTTTAATGAACGAATCTAGCCGTTCAAAAATTGAAAATGTCCAAAGACATTTCACAAAAAACTCCTATTTCCGACTCTTTCAACTACTTCCTACTCAACAAGATGCCAGCTAATGAAGCTAAAATTTCTTTGGGTCAGGAGACTTGAAGCAGGCTTTTGTCTCCTTTTCCGACTTAATAATAGTTCAACTCTCCCCAAGCTTTCTGTCTTTACCCCCGTTAGTCTTCCTTACAACCTAAGAAATTCTGCACTAATTATACCACCTCCTGCATCTTCCACGTGTAAACGCTCTCTCTTCTTTGCTTCTAGGTATAGTTTTCTTTGAAATAACTTGCCAAATGAAATTAGGTCGTTAACTAGTCTATCTGCATTCAAGCGAATACTGCACATTTATCTTAACACTGATTCTATTAACCTTTTATTTTCCTCATCTTTTCCCAGTAGCTTTCCCCATGACTCGGCGAAAGGACCATCAGGAATTTAAGTGACCCTCTTGAAACTATATTTTCGCTACTTCGGGTCGCCCATGAACTATGATGTCTCCTTTTATCACCAGTCATCCAAACGATGACGTCATTCGGACGTACACATTCGGTGGTCCACAATCTAAATTGCTACCGTTTATTTGGATACTAACCATTATCAAAATTCAATTCTGGATCCTAAGATAAATAAATAAATAAATTGTATATTTAAGGCCCAGAGAGCCCCGTCATTTCAAACTTAGTATCGCGGTATAAATAAATACAAAGTGGATAATTGCTGCTCTATGTGAGCAGCCATATTAACAGCAGAAATTAACATTATGGTAGGCATATCCGATTCAGAACGATTTGCCATTTTTAAAACAATAGACAACAATCTTTAAAATAAACGGTGAACTAGAAAAAAAGCAGTAAAAAAAAACTCCTACGGTAAATTGGAGGCGGAGTTCAGCGAGCCGCCAATTTTAAAAAAAGTAGGAGAAAAAAACTGCTTCACTAAAACATTAATAGCTAGATGCAATGGGATAGATCTGTGATGATGCTGACAACGTATGAGGGTTCGGAACGCTCCTTGTCGTGTGAGAGATAATATAGCAGTCAGAGCTACTGTTTGTTTCCACCAGTGGAGGTGTGAGAGGACGGACTCATCGTGGACACCAGGGTCAAAACGAAGACGGGACAGTAGAGGTCATGAGATCATCATTGAGATGCGACCTTGCCGACTGCATAGTCCCCCAATCAAAGAAGCAAAACTATCGGAACCCGCCTTGATCCTCAACTGAACCTGGAGACCATCGTCGGGGTTGCAAAAGCGGAGGAAAGTACCAAGGTTGCCAAGACTTGGCGATGCTAGTTTAAAATGAGGGGGGGGGCCAAAAGTAAATGCAAAGATTGACTCTGCAGAGGATGATGGATATATAATAAGAGACCATTATAATATCAAGGAACTGCCTCAAATACCAGGAGGACCCTTTTCGAAATCCAAAAGTTGCGAGTTAGGGAAGGAAACAGACAATAAGGACTTTATATCTTCCGAAGTTAAATGTTTGCGTAACTTTGTTTTGAAAATAGCTAATGTGGACGACAACCTAATTTGCAGTGGAAGATTATTCCAGATGAAAGCATATTTGGAGGCAAAAACTGAGACCGGTTAGTTGTGGAGCTAAGGGGTGGTGAAATGATCATGGAGGAATTACGAGTGGCATAGGGTCGATCTACCGGAGTAAGAGCGTTAATTCGTGGGAGATTGGGGCTAGAGTTAACGCGAAACAGGAAGCAGAGACCGGCTTCGAGTCTTCTAACCCACAGAAATTTAATGTTTGCTAACTGGCATCTATCCGTATAAGAGATACTGGATCCAGGAAGAGAAAAATAGTCTTCGAGTAAAAACCCTCTGAACTTTTTTCAATCTTACTGCGGTCAGAGGCGTTCATCAGCCCAAAGAGGGGACAGCAGTATTCTAGAATAGGAAGAACAAACATGCGGTACAGGTCTAACTTTATTTCCGGAAGGAAGAAATTGTGCGATATAAAACCACATATCTGTGCAGCCTTTGCAGAAATTCGATCTGCATGAGGCGATAATGCTAGCTTGTTCGTGTAACTTAGACCTAAGTCTTTTTATGGTTGATTTTTCTAAAAGTGTACTTTTTTGAAATACGATGGGTCCAGGAAGCTTAGCGGGGCCAAAACACATAAAACTACTCTTGGATGAAGAAAACTCCATCTGCCAAGTACAGCTCCAACGTGAGAGCATAAGTAGATCAGTGTTGATTTTATCCACGCAACTATTGGCAGTGTCTTTAGAAAATGAATAAATGCACTTGAGATCGTCAGCGTAAACAAAAAGTTTGTGAATTTGTGAGTAAAGCTGAAATTTCGTTTATGTACAGAATAAAGAGAAGGGGACCTAGAACCGTGCCTTGAAAACGCCACTCGTGATCGGTTGAGGCGTCGAGTTGCTATTACCTACTAAGACCTTCTGGCTGCGGTTAGACAAGTAGGAACCAATGAAGTCAAGGAGAGGAGGCCGGATGCCGAGGGCTTCCAGTTTCACCAGAAGACGTTTGTGCGGTACCTTGTCAAAGGCTTTGCTCAGGTCAAAGTAGATCACAACCACTGTCTGCTGCTCATTACGAAGGGAAGTGACGAGGTTAAGAAAAGCTAAGTGACACACTTCGCATGATCTCCCAGGTAGAAAACCATATTGTGAGTCGCTTAAGAGCTTATTTTCTAAGGAAAAAGTCGAGAATTTGATTAAAAATAATTTTTCAAGAAGTTTTGCAAGAGCCGGGGTTTTGTGAACGCCTCGATAATTATTTACGTCCGAACGAGATCCCGACTTGAAGACAGGAAGAATAATAGATGTCTTCCATGAGTCAGGAAAGAAACCGTTTAAGATAAACTGAGAATACATGGCTAAGCAATCGGGGAAAGCTCGGCACTCTCTTAATAACTGAGTTTGGAATACCATCAGTCCCCGAAGAGTGCGAGTTTTTCAGACGCATTATTTGCTTACGAATTAGTTCTATGGAGAAATCAATGGTACTGATAACATTAAATGAGGATGCCTGAAACGTCGGAACCGGTTCAGATTCCATCGTAAGATGATTTGCAAAGAATGCACTAAACAATTCTGCCTTCTCAGAGTCTTCGAGAACGAATTTCATAGTTTCATTAAGTAATGGAGGTATTTCATAACCTCGTTTAGAGCAGGATCGACGGCGGAACAGTTGAGCAACAGATTTTGCAGAGTTTGGCTCGCTGAGTGCGCGTGATTCCCTCTGTCTGTCCCGTGCAAGCCGAATCATAGAGGCTAATTCAAAAATCTGCAATCCTTAGATGTACAGATAACGAACTAGTATATTGATCTTTTAATTGCTTCCTCAATTTCTTTAGTCTTGGCAAAAGAAAGTGGGGGACGGTGGATGCTGAGGACTTAAGTTCATTGACGCATATTCGTGAAATTTTGTTTCAAACGCCTAAGTGATCAAGAACGAATCACCTAGACAATTCATTATCTCATTCTGAAAATGCCTACCGTATTACCCTACTCTTCCACCTGACTCCTACCTTCTATTAAAAATGAAGGCTTATTGAACTCTGCCTCCATTTTTATGGTAGGAGTTTTTTCTACCTATTTTACTAGTTCACAATTTTTTTTTAAACATCGCTAACTGTTGACATAGCAGGACAAGTTATTATTATTATTATTTTATTTATTGCCAGTTTACAGGCAAGGTCAAAGGATATATACAGTAAAGGGGTCCAGCTGACAGTGAAAAACTCCTGATCGTTCTTTAAGGTATTTTTCAGGAGAAAAAAACTGCAGCTTGTTGAACAGATTAAAAGTTTAGGACAGGGAAGTGTTGACACAGGTGCACAGTGTAGTACTTCTCCTTTCGGTGTTGTGGATCTGGTCTTCTGTACTAGCAGCAAGTATGCCGGCGAGCGGCTGCTAGCTGTAGACTGAGGAATAACCCGATTACGGACTGCAGAGCCAGCAATATTGCCTTCAGCATGAAGTCCGTCATAGGATTCAGAGTCCGTGGACGCCATCAGAACGGAAAAGAGCTTCCAGAGAATCAGCACCCAAAATTCGCGGAAGGTGTCCTGAATGTAGAAAACTAGTGACAGCTCTCGTACATTTTATCTGCACACATTGTCATAACTTTATTTCGTTACTAATGTTTGCTTAGACAGTGCCTTGCCGGTGCTAACCAAATATAAATTCTATATAGGTCAAATGGTATTGGTAAGAATAAGGTTGAGTATGTTGTTTCCTTGGGTGGGTTTATCGATTATTTGAGTTAAGTTCTGAAATGCGATGAAATATAACAATTCGTCATGTTATTTTTGGGCTGTTTGCACGATCCAGTTAATTTCTAGGCAGTTAAAACCAACTGTACTTTGCTTATATTCAAGGTTTATGAGTGAGACCTAGTCCTTCAAGTGGTTTAAGCAAGTATCATACGATTAATCTTATTTTTTGTGATTCTGAGATTGTATCGTCGGACTTACGCTCTGGCATAATCTGGTTTTTGGGATGCCCTGAGACTTTTCTTCAATTTATGGGATCTCTATCGGTTGCCCTCTTTTTCATACTAGAGTTTGTTCAACAGATACACCGAGCCCTGTAGACACAGTGTCATCTTCCTCACTGAATATCAAGGCTGAGGAAGCTGTGTATGCATATGTGCGTTTGTTCCTCTCGTGTTCCTTCGTTACGGAAGGCTTCTTTTCGGTTAATGCTAGGAAGTTTCTTCAACTTTTCTATCTAAATCTTGAGCCTCTGCATATTCTTTTCAATCTCCAAAACTTTCGAGAAGAGGGTTAAAGCATGTGGCGCACGCTTTGTCCACGTAATTGACATCCAACAAACTTATTAAACTCTTGACCCGTTTTGCGGGAGGTGGCTTTAAGGAAACATATCCGGAAGTATAGTTTTTGGAATTATTACAAGTGTTTATCCCTAGTAGAACTTTCATAGCGAGGTCACAGAGACGCGATGGGAAAATTCGCGATAAGTATGTTTGAGTTCTAGCGGAATTTGTCCATTTGGTCCCGATGGAAAAAAAATGGCGAAAAATTGCGAAAGGGCGCTATACGGCCGCAGCAGTAAAAATTGCTGGCTTAGCACGCATGCCTTCGCCCTCGCATTCCATCGGATGTCTGTGCCCCATCCCTTAATTGATCAGTTCGTTCAATAGGGCTCACTAGCATCGTTCTCACAAAGTATTATTTCAATTAAAATGTGTAAGTTTTAACAGGGAAGGCAAACGTACTAAGCAAAGGAGCAGGAATGCTTTGCACAGGTAACGGCACTTGAAATGTCAGCTGTTTAGACATTAAGGCTGCCAGAATCTGAACGGTATAAGAAGTAATCCGAAACGTTAACGAAATTGATATGCACAATATGATTACGTCCTGCCCCGTCACGACAGATGGTCTTAATGCATACTAGCTTCTCCCCTTACATAGAAAACATATTTGCTGTCGACCTATCCACTCGACATCGTTCAGTATTGAGATGTTTAAACAGTTCACCCACATTAAACCCTCTCGGAACTGGGCCCTCGTTATGCTTGTGCATAAATGAAACTCTGTGCTCATGCCGTGAACTACAAGTTCTATTTCCATTGCACTAATTCACCCAGCTTTTTGCTGTTAGGTAACCCTCAAAA
>WEDG01003013.1:0-14669 GCA_017591395.1 Schistocephalus solidus
AAGAGCAAGATTAAATATCTTTTACAGAAGGGACGGAAATACATCGTTTGCGTTTGTCTTTAGAACGCTGACCAGGATGCCATCTGGTCCAGGACTGTAAGATTGACGAAAACGCCGAATGGCTGCGGTCACGCCCCAGAGGGTAAAAGGTTTTGGTTTCGAGGACGTAACTGGTCCAAACCCGGCTGCTAGGAAATGAAGCGACAGTATGTTTACTAAACGTTCTAGACAATAAAGCATTGAAGCTATCAGCAGTCAACTTAGCGTCAGCTATTGTGTTTCCTTAGGCGTCTCAATGTACTGGGAGCTGCGTTTATCTCGGCGCGTTTAATGTGTGTGAAAAGAGCTTTGTAACATTTAGTGAAGTGTTTTTGGCAAAGTTGACCTCATCAGCTAGTCGCTATTCGTCAGACAGCCTCTCAGACTTTTGAAAGATTTGTTGGATCAAAAGCAGGACGGCGGTGTCGTTTTGTAGATGAAAACGACGGAAGAGTCTACGAAGTCTACGGCGGAATGATAAAGGGAGGTAGACTTCATCTTTTACATTAATTATTATCTAACGGGGAACAAAACGAGAAATGAGTGGACCAAGGACTTGGTACAAAGTATCAGTACAAACGTTCACATCCGAATATACAAAGAGGTTAGTCCAGTCGTGGGAATTTAGGTGTGTTTGCAATTTCCCTCATATTTGCTGATCTGAAATCACGGAAAAAGCTATATTTTTTAGAAAACGTTTCAGTTACCTCTTGTTCTAGTGTAGAAAGAACTATAACATTATCAGAACCCCCAAGTGGATCTAAAGGTGACACAGACAATGTCTGACAACCTCTAGAGAAAATAAGATCAAGTATGTTTGATCCTCGGGTGGGAAAATCAACTTCCTGGTCCCACATGCCTATATCTATGGCCTAAAGTAGGTATTAGAACTTTGCTGGACCGGAAGTTGGAAACCACTGAACTTCAGAAAGATTTAAGTCACCTGCAATCAAGAAGTACTTCCGATTTAAGTCAGCTGTGGCGTAAAATGTCTGCGAAAGACAAAGATCGTAATCCTTGCTCGCATTGGGTGGGCGATAGACACTAATAACGAGTAAAGAGTATTTATCTTTTAGAACTACTCGGAGCCAACAGCTCTCTTCTACCGCGGTAAATTGGCGATAATCCAATGGAAGAAATGTAAGTGATTGCCTAACATAGATACAGCTTCCTCCACCACGGCCCTCGTGTCGATCATTTCGAGTGTGTGCGTAGCCTAGAATATAGAGTTTTGAGTCCGATACACAGGGTGTTGCCCATGTCTCTGTAACTATTAAAACGTCGGGGTGGTGGATGAAAACCAGAGTCTGGAGCAAAGGCATCTTATTAAGCAGCGATCTGGCATTGAGAATGATTATTTTAAGTGCGCACGTTTTCGGGTTCTGAAACGGGACAGTTCGGCTGTCATAGTGACTGCCCTCGGCCAAAAAATGCTCTTTTCACTTGAACTGTCGGTCCATCCCTTATTTTGAGATTTGCCTCACCATTGGTATTTCGTGTTTCCTGTTCTTTTATTAGCTGTCACATTATCATTCGCTATTTCAGCTCATATTCTGGTAGAAAAAAGCTTCAGAATGTGGACCCCGTAGGTTTGATTTTCTCTGTAGCAGGAGCTGTGCCTGTGCATCCGTCGAAGGTTGCTAACTGTCTGCCGAAGAAGTCAACGGTTGCAGGCTGCAGAGAGGGTGCCGTATCCCTCAAGGTAACACCTGGGATCGGGTTCAGATGCCGCGCACTCCGTCGAACGGGAAAACAGATTCTACCGTGTTGGCACCCAGAATTCTTGGAAAATATTCTGAATGCAAAAAAACTAGTAATAGTTCTCTGAAAAAAAGAATAAATTCGCTAAATTTTTATATAATGGGGTAATTTATTGCACATGGCTATGGCCTTTACCGAAAAAAATCGACGATACTTAACTGTGCGAGGTAATGGGAAAGTAAAAAGACATTGCGATGACTGCTGCACCAAGGGTGGTCAAGCTGCCTCACAGTGGTAAGGGGATTAAAGGTACGACTATTCAAAAGCTTAAACAGTAAAAAGAGTCCCTTATGCACTCGGCGAAACCATAAGGGATCAATGCATACAAGCGCACAGCATTCTTGATACTAAAGATTTCGGTGGTCCAACGATAAAATTCTTTTTGTTAACAATTGCTGGGCCGATTCTATATACTTCCGTTTGCTAGCGCGCAGAAGGCTTAATAGAAACGAGCAGTATTCTAGGCCAGACCTCACGTACATTCGATAAAGGCGGAATCTAATATCAATAGTTATAAAATTTTGGAGGATAAATTCGGTAGTTCTGCGTGCTTTGGAGACAATCAGGGCGCAATGCACTCAAAGATTGAAACCGTTGGAATATGATATGCCCAGATCCTTAACAACGCCAGGCACAGTTAGATCATGGCCATATATGCTTATTTAAGGCTGATGGTCGTCGCCAACAACCATTACCGAACATTTGTGCCAAGAAAGGGAAAAGCGCCATATGCAGTACCACTGGGCAAAGGCGTCAAGATCATTTTTTAATAGATCAAGAACGGTGTCACGATCTGCCGGCTTGTACCGATAGGCAACTTTTAAATCGTTGGCATACATCAAGGGCCTACCATTCCGAAATAAACCTGGAACATCATTGACAAAAAGACAAAATAAAAGCGTGCCAAGCACACTACCCTGAATAACACAATTCCTCACACGTGCCGAATTTGAGATAACATTGTTAAACTTAGCATGTTGCATGCGAGAACTCAGGAAAGAAGAAATCAAGCTCAGAAGTTTACCACATATACCGAAAGAAGAGTTTCCGGAGAAGAAGGGCATGGTCAACACGATCGAAGGCCTTGGTGAAATCGAAACAGACTATAAAAAGTGCAAAGCCATTATCCCTAGATTGTAGAAAGTGATCAAAGAAAAAGAGCTGGCAGGTATTACAAGACCTTGTTTTGAGGAACCCATGCTGGGCTTTACTCGGTAGGTTATTCTCGGTTAAGTGATACACCATCTTATCTTTGATCAAGGTCTCCAGGATTTTCGAAGCTGCGGACAATGTGTTGATTGGATGAAAATCGCCAAATGACGTAGATTGGCCGGGTTTGGGGATAAGTAGAATGTGCAATTCCTTCCTCACACTGGGAAAGTTTTCACTTTCGAGAGCTAGAATAAATATCTTACATAGAAGTGACGGGAAAATATCATTAAAATTCGCCTTTATACTACTGACTGTGACGCCATCTGGTCAAGGACTATGATATTGACGAAAACGTCGAATGGCTACGGTAACGTACCAGAGGGTAAAATTAATGGTTTCGACGATAGCACCGATCCAAACCTGGATGGTCGGAAGGGGAGCGGTCGAATTTTTCAATAAAGGCTCCGGACAAGAAAACGTTAAAACTATCAGCGAAATCGTGTACAGTTAAGTTTGAATAGTAGGTCAGCTACTGGCAATGACAATTGACACAAATCAGTGTGGTCAAAAAATTAGATAAAAGTGCAGAGAATGAAACAATTCCTTGGGCATTATTGTGAAAAAGGCATATCTTGAATATGACTTATGGATTTGAAGGAGAAAAACCTGTTGCTCCTAGGTGAAAACAAACGCGTTAGGTATGACCAACCTGCTGATGAGAACGTTTGAGCGTTAAAAACGCTCCTCATCGTGGGACAAATCATTTAACGACAGAGGCTACTTTTCAGCACCACAGGTGTGATCTTAATGCGGATCAACTGGCTATAAGCGTAACCACCGATGATTATACACAGGGGAAACCTTCACAGGCATCATCCGTATGCGTAGGGTCGAACGAGGAAAGGATCGTGAAGGTAATGGTAGAATTTCCAGAGAAGCGACCAGGAAACTCTCATTGCTGATTTTAGAGACCACCCAGAGAGGAGCCCGAAACGCTCGTCAACAGTCCGTGTTGGGTTACCACCGCGACACTGATCTCTGAGGGCATTCGAAGCAGCATGGTAGGTTGCTTCTGAGCGAAGTATTAGAGGATGATGGGAAATCCGATAATCAAGTAAGTGCATTAATTACGAACTAACTGGATCAGATGACAGCGGGCACCCAGGTCGTTGCGTAAAATAAAGCGAAAATGTGAGCATGGCTGAGGCGAGGTGCAGTGGGACAATATATTCCACGAACTTAAAAGCTTAGAGGAAAGTAGCAACATTTCTGGCGCGTTGTTTGAAATTGGTTTCGAATTTCAAGTACCTCGAGCCTACGAGTTTTAAGTCTCTACCTCAGTGTAGAAGACACGGTGTTGGAAAATCTATTAAAGAATTGTCTTTATATTCCTCTGAGTTTAGAAATTGCAACTTGGACCCTCGATCTTTGCTGCTTTCCGAAACTCACGCCGGCTGTGTGATCCCTGCATCTGCTCTCAATCGCGGAAGGGACTCAAACCAAAGGCTGAGTCCTTATATTTTCAAATTCTTATTGTTGAAAACTCAGCTGACTCTCTATTAATTTTTGTGGCAATTATAACATGCAAAACTCAAGTTCCATAAGTTTATTGTCACAAAAAATTGGTCCACGACCAAGCTGCTTGGGACCGTCTCTCGGCGCCTCTACCCACTCGGCCATATTGGCAGGGGATCTTGTTAAGCAAGTTAATGGACAAGCAGAAAACAATTTTAACCATCGTTATTCTGCTATTTGTTCACCTCCCGCTAAACGGGGTAAAAGTTCAGTAAGCTTAACTTATGTAGCTTACGAAGACGAAACATGTATGGGGTGTTTCAGCCTCCAGCAGAAATTCTCAGGAATGGAGCAGGAAATAAGGAATCTAAGACAAGAAATAGATAACTTAAAAAAATCTATATCTCGCCCAACTGCTAAAAACGCCCCTGTTCGTAATAAACCTACAACAAAGCAAAATTCATATTCATTTATAGCTTCTTCAAGCTTACATAAAAGTCACATTAAACATATCGCGACTGCTGGACCCGGTAAACCAGAGGAAATTTCGCTACTTCCGAAGGGAGCCCCATCTTGTCCTTGCGCCACTCTACCGGTACTTAGTTCGGGTAGCATCAGCACTAATCTGGCTTTTACCGCCCATCGCCACATCACTGGTAGACGATGCACCAACATACGATGTTGAAGAGGTTGGCGAGTTCGTTAAGCCAAAGAAGAAAAAGGTCTAAGAAGAACAAGTCTTGCAGAGATTTGGCTCTAGCCTGCCCAACACCCAGTTCATGTGGACCTACCGGGCCAAGTGAATTGGTTACCAGTACTCACTCAGCTGAAAGATCTGAGTTACAAACGGGCCCCTCGTTTGAGTCGAAAATATAATTTAGTCATTAAAAGGGGTCCCGGAGTCAGCTTCAAGTATTCCAAAGGAGCGAGTCAAACATGACTTGGATCTCCTTCAATTGTATGCAAAAAAACGATGCTAACGGACGGCGAGTCCATCCACATTCTCAAGGCATATAGAATAGGGAAAGCTCTGTCCGCACCCGAATCAAATTCTCGACCAAGACCTCTTAAAAATCATCTTGGAAAACGAAGCACAGGCACAGCTCCTGCTACAGAGAAAAACAACCCTACGGGGCCTGCATTCTGAAGTTTTTTCAACCGGAATACGGACTGAAGGAGAGACTAAAAATGAGACAGTTAATAATAGAACTGGAAACACGAAGGACCAATGGCGAGGCACATCTCCAAATAAGAAACGGACCAAATTGTTCAAGTGAAAAGAACATTTCTTTGGCCGAAGGCATTCACTCTGACAGCCTAACTGTCCCTTCTCAGAAACCAAAAACGTGCGCGCTTAAATTATTCGTATTAAATGCCAGATCTCTGCTTAATAAGATGCCATTGCTCCAGACTCTGGCTTTCATCCACTGCCCCGACATTGTAATAGTTACAGAGACTTGGGCAACACCCTGTGTATCCAACTCTGAACTCAATATTCAAGGGTACGACTATATTCGTAACGATCGACACGAGGGCCGTGGCGGAGGAAGCTGCATCTATATTAAGCAGCCACTTACCTTTCTGCCGTTGGATAATCGACAATTTACCGCGGTAGAAGAGAGTTATTGGCTCCGAGTAGTTCTTAAAGATAACTACTCTTTACTCGTCGGTTGTGTCTATCGCCCCCCCAAACGCAAGTGGGGATTACGATCTCCGTCTCTCACAGGCATTTCATGCCGCAGTTGACCTAAATATGAAGTACTGCTTGATTGCAGGTGACTTCAATCTCCCTGAAGTTCATTGGTTTCCACCTTCCGGTCCTGCAAAGTTCGAAAACTTGCTTTGGAGGCCATAGATACTGGCATGTGGGATCAGGTAGTTGATTTTTCCCACCCGAGGATCAAACATACTTGATCTTATCTTCTGCAGAGGTTGTCAGCCACTGTCAGTTTCACCTTTAGACCCACTTGGGAGTTCAGACCATGCTATAGTTGCTTCTTCACTAGAAATCGAGGCTGATGAAACGTTTTTCAAAAAAATATAGCTTTTTCCACGATTTCCGATCAGCAAATATGGGGGAATTACTAACACATCTTAATTCCCACGATTGGACTAACTTCTTTCTATGTTTGGATGTGAATGTTTGTACTGATACATTCTACCAAGTTCTAGGTCCACTCATTTCTCGTTTTGTTCCTCGTAAGAAAATAATTAATGTCAAGGATGAAGTCTACCTCCCTTTACCTTTCCGCCGTAGATTGCGTAGACTCTCGCGTCGTTTTCATCGACTAAATGACACTTCCGTCCTGCCATTGATCCAGCAAATCTTTGAACAGGCTAAGAGGCTCTCCGAAGAAAAGCGACTAGCTGAAGAGGTTAACTTTGCCGAAAACCCTTCGTACAATGTTGCAAAACTCTGTTTCGCGGACTGTAAAATCGCAGAGAAAAAAACTCAGTACCCTGTACTTCGAGATGCTTTTTGGAAACCCTATAGCTGACGCTAAGTTGACGGCTGATAGCTTCAATGCTTTCTTGTCTAGAACTTTCAGTGAACATTCGGTCGCCCCCTTTCCAAACGTCCGGGTTTGGACCGGTAACGTCCTCGAAAACATAACTTTTACCCTCTGGGACGTAACCGTAGCCATTCGGCGTTCTCGCCAATCTTTCAGTCCTGGACCAGATGGCGTCCCGGTCAGCGTTCTAAAGGCGGATGCAAATGATATATTTCCGTCACTTCTGTATAAGATATTCAATCTTGCTCTTGAAAGTGAAACCTTCCCTATTTTTATGGAAGGAATCGCACATTTTGCCTATACCCAAACACGGCAGAACTACGTCATTTGACGACTTTAGGCCAATAAATACACTGCCAGCAGCCTCGAAGATATTAGAGACCTTGATTAAAGACAAGTTGATGCGTCACCTAACAGAGAATAACCTACTTAATGCGGCTCAGCATGGGTTTCTCGAAAAAGATCTTGTGACACCTGCCAGTTCTCTTACTTTGATCATGTGCTACAATCTAGAGATAGTGGTTTTGCAATTTACACCGTTTATTTCGACTTCACGAAGGCTTTTTGATCGTGTTGACCACGATCTCCTCCTGCTGAAACTTACCTCCTTCGGCATAGGTAACAAGCTTCTGAACTTAATATCCTCCTATTTGAATGATCGCGCACAACGGGTAAAAATTTCCGATGTTATCTCCAACCCCACGCACGTGAGGAGTGGCGTTATTCAGGGTAGTGTACTCGGCCCGCTTCTATTTTGCCTTTTTGTGAACGATGTTCCTGATTGTTTTTCAGTATGGTAGGCCCTTTATGTACGCTGATGATTTAAAAGTTGCCTATCGTTATAAACCGGTCGATCGCCACATTGTGCTTGAGCTCTTAAAAAGGATCTTCAAGCCTTCGCTCAGTGGTGTCGCACATGGCGCCTTTCGCTCTCTTGGCACAAATGCTCCGTTATGGTTAGTTGTGACAACCATCAGCCTCATCTAAGCATAGACGGTCATGACTTAAATGGGCCCGGGTTTATAACGGATCTGGGCATATCATATTCTAGTAGTCTTAATCTGTCAGAGCACTGCGCCCTGATTGTCTCTAAAGCACGCCAAACCACTGGGTTTATTCTCAGAAATTTTAAAACCCTCAATATTAGGACCAGCCTTTATAAAATGTATGTCAGACCTAGTCTGGAATACTGCTCGTTTCTATTTAGCCTTCTGCGCGAGTGAACGGAGGAAGATAGAATCAGTCCAGCACTTCTTTACTAAAAGAGTTATTACTTCAGAGCACAGAAACTTGTCCTACCAACAACGCTGTGAGCTTACAAGCCTCGACCCGTTGTGGCTTCGTAGATTACAGAAGGGACTATTTTTTTACTGTTCAAGCTTTTTAAACGGTTTTACCTTTAACCCCCTTACATCCCTGAGGGCAGCTCGACCACTGTCGGCGCACCAATCATAGAGATGTATTCTTATTTCTTCCTTTGGCACGCACCGTTAAATACCGTCAGTTTTTTTCGGTAAATGCTATAGCAATCTGGAATAAACTACCCAGAAGTATTAAAATTCAGCAAAACTATCCTTTGTTTTACGAGAGCTGTCACTAGTTTTTCTACATTCAGGACACCTTCCGCGAATTTTGGGTGCTGATTCTCTGGAAGCTCTTTTCCGTTCTGATGGCGTCCACGGACTCTGAATCCTATGCCGGACTTCATGCTGAAGGCAATATTGCTGGCTCTGCAGTCCGTAATCGGGTTATTCCTCAGTCTACAGCTAGCAGCCGCTCATGCGGCATATATATATATATATATGAGAAGAAAAAGGCGATCTCAGGGACTATAGGTGTATTGTCCTGACGTTTCAAAAGCATACAAGCTTCCATCGTCGGAGGTTTATATATATATATATATATATATATATATATATATATATGCTAATTTCCAATCAGAGGGGAGGATGCCTCGATCGGAGGACGATTGGAAAATGCACAAGAGTGGTTTAGAGTGTTTGCTCGTAAGCTCCTTCAGTACTTTTGTTGGTATTTGATCAGGACCCGGAGACGTGGTGTAGTTAAGTGCAAGAAGCTCCTTCTTCACATCTTCTTCTTTGAATTAGAGTTCGTAAATGACTGTGTCGTTACTCCTTGTATGAAAGTCTGTTTGGTTCCAATCTGCTTAATCTGTAAAGACAAATGTGAAAAATCAACTAATGTGTTCTGCCTTATCTTGATTTTCACCTATCAACACTGCCACCATCTCCTTCTTATGCAACCGACTATTGGTGCAGCAAAAAATGTCCTGTTGGCTTATCGACGGCCCGTTCTATAATTTCAGCCTCATACTCCTTCCGTGATCTGCGGATAATTAACCTTATTTCGTTCCGCTTTCGGCGAAATTCTTCGTAATGCATAGGTTGATTTGTTGCTACATACCTTCTCCAGATTTTATTCTTTCGGTTCAATTGTCTTTTCAAATCCTGCGTTTACCAAAAGGGCCGTTTATCTTCTGGTATTTTTTGATAGGGCAGTTGCGGTGCATAGCACCGTTGATAACGCTCCTGAGAGTGGTCCAATCTACATCCGAATTTCCGGTCAGAATATTTTGCCAATTAAATGCCGACAAGTCATCCCTCATCGCAGACGAATTTGCGCACCAGTAATTTAATCGAACACCAGGAGTCTCCATTTGCTTGGTTTGCAAACCGTATTCCCAGAGCAGCATGACATGGTCACTTTTACCAAGCGGCGCGAGTGATCTTTATTCATCCATATCAATTGGGTCCTTTGAAAGAACGAGAACAAGGCAATTCGCCATTTGAGCCTCATTGACTCACGTTGGAAATCTAACATTCTGGGCGAGAAAGAGTTTCACCGTGAGCTTTAATAGTTATAATCTAAATGAATACTGTGAACCTTTCACGGATAATGTGTTTCAGTCAATCAATGGTGCATTAAAATATCCAGCGATAACTCTGTCTTGAGTCTTAGTTGCATCTTTAATTATTTCGAACATTATCCGGTCAATTTCCGGAGTTCGATTTGGCGGTCTGTAAAGAGTGAAGAAATTCAGCTTTTGTTCTCCATGCCTCTTTAGTTTTAACCAAACTGCTTCGCAGTCGTAAGGGCAAGCAATTCGGAATTCAGATGATATGATTGCTCTGTTGACATAGATTGCTATCCCCCCACCTTTTTATGCAGTCTGTCTCGACGGAATAATTGATATACATTGATGGAAATTTCACTATCCAAAATTTCTGCCTGCGACCAAGTTTCTGTAATGCAAATGATATACAGATGCACATCGGATATCCATACTTTCAGGTCATGTTGTTTCTGGAACAAACTCTGTGCATTTGTATAAAGAAAGCAGAGCTTTGGCTGGACAGATTTTCAAACAATATTTGGTTCGGTGTTGTTATAATGATCGTGTGTCTTATGCCGTCCACTGTCTGAGAAGGAGGCTGCTGCTTTTTTATCGAACTGGACGTCGATTTGTTTACGGACATTTGTTGCACTGAATGGTATTTTATTGAGATCTGGCTGCCCTCCATACGCAGTGTCATGGGCTTTCTCCAAAGAAATAACCTAAAGGCGTGTATAATTTCTCCATTGTAGATTTTGATATTTCTTTCGCCCAGTCTGGATCACTTGAGGAGTTCTACTTTGAGCCCTCTCCTTGTCTCCCTCTCCGCAAGTGAAATATTCAGCTGAAAAAAACCGTTGGATGAGAGCTTCGAAGCAAAGATTTCCTGCGCAGCAAAGGCTATGCTTCTAACTCATTCTGCAGAACAATCTTCAGTGGTCTTGGTTGGCTAAATTCATCATTTGAGTCTTTTTATTGACCCATTGTGAAAGCTTTTTGAACGGTGACCCTCTCGTCCTCCTTTGAGGGACTTTCAAGATAGCTCTGGAATAGTTCCATACCATCGTGTATTCTTGCTTTTTGGGTGTCAGATATAGATTTAGGCTTGCCTTTGATATCTATACATTTACAGCCATCCACTCGAGGCCTCTGTGGTCGCGTCTTATTTTCGGGCATAAGATTATGATCACTCAGATTTCAGTCGGCTTCTGCGTTCAGTGGGTTTGTTGGGACACCGCGAACGCTTTGTTCTCTCCGTGATTCGGCTTCTTGGTTAGTTGCATCTTTTGCCGACGCAGATTTTTGCTTGCAGAATTCCTCAACTCGGCCCGCTCATATTAACGCTCTGGCTTAGTCTGGCTTTCGTGGATGTACTGCATCGCTTCTCTATTTTCTGATGCACTTGCCGGTCGTCCTTTTGTCGTACCGGATATTCGTTGTCATTTACGCTAAGCTCCGAAAACACACCGTCTTCTTCCTCGTGGTTTCTTACGACTGGGGAAACTGTGTTTGCGTAGGGTGTTTTGTTTTGCGCAGTTTCCGTCATTGCCAGTTCATTCTCCTCGAGTATAATTCGACGAAGTTTGTTCATCTTCTATATCTCAATCTTCAACCCCTGCATAATATTTTTCATGCCCGAAATTTTTTGAAGAAGTTTAAAGCATGTTGCACACGCTTCGTCCTCGAAATTGACATCCAAAAAAACTTATTAAACAATTGGCCCATTTGACAGGAGGTGACTTTCAGAAAACATATCCGGAAGTGTAGTCATTCCTATCATTACAAGTGTTTATTACATCATTTACATTTAAATTATCACGTTCGACACACGGTGATAGCGCATTGGTATCGCCGTCACTCCACTCACATTGGTTTCTTGGTTCGAACCTCAGCGGATCCACGTATTTCGCACGATTTCCGAGGGGTGTATTTTTGACTTCTTCGATAGATTGCAAAAACGATGAATAGTGTTAAAGTTATGTGACGAAGTTTTTAGCAAGATCAAATTTATGAATAAAATATTGAAATGACTCAGCCTCTTGTAGACTGGAGGATCTCGTAGAGCTGCTGACGATAAGTGCACAGGAGGAGGATATAAGACGTTTCCGCTGCTGTCCTTTAGTAGTTTTATGAGGATGAAGAGTATGTCGAATAGAGTCCAAAACTTAATAAATAAAGTCCGCAAGAGTGACCAGTAGACTGAAATCTCGAAAGCAGTAAATTCCTTTGATGTCGAAAATTGTACACCGAATTTGAAGGGTTGCATTGCATTCCGATCAAAATGTATGGGGTGTGCCAGTCACTCACGTTTAAATTGTAAGAGATACCTTAAATTAATGATCATGGATTTTTCAGGGGCCGTCAATCACTGATTTGTTTTTGTAAAGATGGGTGGCTAGACAGCAACCTAAAAAGGGAAATAGACAGGAAGCTCAAATTGTGGAGAAAATACTGCGAGTCTAATCAAGTCGCATATTTTAACAAGTATAAAACGCAGAGAAACAAACTGAGAAGCCTTATCCTTAAAACGCGACGAGAATACTAGAAGAATTTTCTGCAAATGGCAAAGCAGAATCCAAATTTAGTCAACAGTTACCTCTGAAGATGTTCAAGGAATAAGCATCAAATATCGAAATTTCTGAAAACATGGACAAAGTCGAGTACTTTTCACAGTTCTACCGCTCCGTCTACAAAAACGACGCAAGGCTCCTTCATCCCTCAGCGGATAACCTGCTGACTGCAAGCATAAGCCACATATTATTCTCAGAATTTCTAATCCGAATAGAATTAACGGAACTATAAGTGCCGAAATTTCAAGGACGGGGTGAGCTTCCACCCAAACTTCTAAAAAAACTCACAATGAACTTTCCGCACCTCTGTCAGTGCTCTTTCAAAAGATATTTGACTCTGGAACACTTCCTATCGATTGGAAGCTAGCACATATAACTCCCTTGTACAAACGCGGTAGCCGGGCGTCAGTGACAAACTAAAGGCCAATAAGCTTGACATGCATCCTTGGCAAGGTTTCGGAAAGGATCATCAAGGGCGAATCGGTGAAATTCCTAAAGACTCTTAATTTGTTATCAAACTGTCAACACGGGTTCAGAGAAGGAAGATCCTGCACAACAAATTTGCTGCAATCTCTACAGAGCTTGACCCAAGCGATTGAAGATAAACACGCGGTTCACATCGCCTTCATTGACTTTCAAAATGCCTTCGACACTGTGCTGCACCAGAGTCTGTTATACAAGCTAGAATTAATTTAAAACAGGAGTAACCTCCTCAAGCTGATTGAAAACTTCCTCGTGGGTCGCCACCAGGTTGTGTGCATCGGCCAAGAGAGGCCAGGTTTTGCTGCTGACGAGAGTGGGTTTCCTCAGGGTTCAGTACTAAGGTGAATACTGTTCCTAACATACGTGGACTTTTGTGTCAGGGATCTGGCCTATGAAGTTGCAAAGTTTGCCGACAACAGGAAAACCTGGAATGAAATCCAGAGCCCTGCCAACAAAGATAAACTAAAGATCAACCTTACTTGTTTGGAGGAGTAGTCGATTCCTTGGCTTTTTCTGTTCAACGTCGATAAGTCTACAATACTTCGCATAGGCAACCCATCCGCATCTGCCGACATTAGAAGCTACTTTCTCAACGGTGAAGCCGTACAAGACGGGGAAACCCAAAAGGACCTTGGTGTGCTGACACCACCACCTTAAAACCATCCTCTCGATGCTTAAAAGTCGTGAAGAGCGCAATGGCCGTGTTGCGTGCCATCAGACGAGCCTTTTTGGATTTCAATAGAGATCTCTTCACTAAGATTTTTCAAACATTCACAAGGCCGCATTTCGAGTATGCTGTACAAGCCTGGAGATCCTAGACAATTCAAGAATATAACTGTCTCGAAAGCGTACAAAGGAGAGCAACCAAAATGGTTAGGAGTCAAAGCTCCAGTAAAGACCCAACCCGCCTTAAGAACCTAAATCTGTTCCCTTTGAGTTATAAGCAAATGCACGGGGATCTCCTGCAGACATTCCGCGTTGTGAAGGGATTGGACTATTGCCTGGAATTCTTGGACTTCTTTGAATTTGCTGCTAAGACCCATCTCCAAGGGCACCCATTGAAACTGCACGTCCAGCAGGCGAGACTTGATGTGCGCAAGTTCTCCTTCCCTGTCATAGTCGCCCTTCATGTAAATTTTGTGATTTCGCCATCACTGGAAAGCTTTAAAAGGAACCTTGAAGGTTTTATTTTCCAAAATCAGCCGGAGCGATGAGGAATTTATTTTAACCCTCGAGACTCACACAACAATTCTCATATTTAATGATCACCTTCGAACTTTAGCAACCCACATGGTTTTTCTGTATACCGCACTTAATTTCACGTTACAGATAGGGTACTCAAAGGAACATGCCGATTTCCCTCAATAAATTGAATTGACTCAATGATTGCCTTTGTTTTCGCTTTTAGACTCGTCAAAGTTTGTGCCGATTGGCATTTCCCGTTACACTAAGATTTTTACGGACTGGCTCGCTGGTATGTTTCAGACCGTTTGCATCGTGTTCTGGGCGTTATGTTTGTTATGCTTCATTAGAAGTGTTCATATTTCTGCGGTGAGTTCAATGGCATCTAGTACTCTGAAACCTAATGGTGCGTTTCCGGCCTTCATCACAGCGCACCAACACATCATCTTGTCTTTGATCAATGACTCTAAGATCTTAGAGACTGCTGGTAGTGTATTCATTGGCCTAAAGTCGTCAAATGACATAGGTCGGCCATGTTTGGGTATAGGCAGTTTGTGCGATTCCTTCCAAAAAATAGGGAAATTTTCACTTTCAAGAGCA
>WEDG01003014.1:0-5000 GCA_017591395.1 Schistocephalus solidus
ACGCATATCCCCGTGACACTCACGACGCTCGTTGCCGCAGCGCCGGACGTGTGCCGTCCTCCGGCTGCCACATGCCTCGGTCTGTGCTGAAGTCATGTTGTACAGAATAAAATGCCCTCTTAGCTGGCGCCCAACTACTTCACATTCTATTCGGCACAGGGAGTGAGGGTGCATAACTTAAGCGGTCGCAATATCGGTTATGGCACAGGAAGACCGATGGCATTTGCCAACGTCTTTTGATAGCATAAGACTGTATTCGTTAACCGAATGGCCACTGTCTCGACTGTTGGTAGAGCCCGTTGTCGTAGACCTTGGGAGGGTTTTTCGGGTGCCCGGTAGATAATCTGAAAGGCTTCTTTGGTGCCAAACCCCTAATTTGCATCGGCCAGATGTGCGAGAATAGAACGCAAAATCAATTTGTTTTCCCCGCTAACGTGCCAGCCAGGTACTTGTTGATGTTTCCTTTCTTCCAGACGACTAGAGTTTAATTTTTCCCTCTGTGCATTAAGTTAACGTCAATAGAAGCGAAAAGGTGAGTTCCAGGACGTAGTCGCGAAAAGGGAGACACGATCACTGGAAGTGCGACTATGCCGGAGAAGCTGGAATACTACTCCGAACGCGAATGGCCAATCAAACAGCAGCAGAGAGGAGAAATGACGCCAGCTCCCAAGTCGCGGCTCATTCTACGGAGCCCGGCCACACATTAAAGTTTTATGAAGCGGAAATTCTCGCTAGAGGCTAAAACTGCAAGAGCCGCGAGCTGCTCGAGGCATGGTTTTCCGGCCCTCTATCAACCAACAAGCGCAACGACTTGCCCGCTCTATATTCGGTGCGTAGACTTTGCCTGGGCAAAGTAGTTAGCCACGCGGAGAACGCGCGGCTGACCATTGTTCCTGGTGCCAAGTTCAACGAGCCAACTGACCAAAGAGCTCACAGGGATGACGAAATCCGGTCGTTAACCATTCGACAGCGGGCCATCATCGCTCCACGTGCGATGAGCGTGGGAACCAATAGTCTCGAAAGGAACGCTGGGGTACAGCAATGGCATGGCAAGTGCATACGGCACACAGTGATCGTGCCTCCTGCTCCATGAAGTTAACGCCAACATTTCGCTGTCAGTATATACGAAACAGTGCGATGCCGTGCCAATCTGTCGTTCGCAATCCCCGAACCTGCCACGTCCCTACACCCTAATCACAGGGCCTTAAACTGTTAGAATATACAACTGTTGAATACTAGTACGCGATTGGGAAAACGCATTTATGCGAACAGCGTCCATTGTATGTACATTGAATGGTGTGCAGTTTGATAGTTGAGAGAAGCTTATGTATCTGATATCGTCAAACTCCAGCGGCCTAACATCGGTCTGATGTCGTGATAAGCAAATGCCGGCGTAATCGGTCAAGTTTCATGTGATTGCCATTTTATTTCACCTCTCATGAACTGCGACGTTGTGTACAGTTCACCCAGCAAAGACTTAATTCTGAACTCTTCTTCATCTCATTAGTAGAGTGAAGGAATAAGCCTGTGTTTTACAATACACAAAGGTTTACCTGTACCATTTATAAATGTAAATAAAATTCATTTGACCCGGTTATAGAAATCTGGGTGACCTCGGTGGGTTTCGAACCCGTGACAGTACAATGCTCCAACCACTTGAGTTACGAGGCCCCACAGTGTGCCGTTAATTAAATCACACTTGGGCTCACTTACCCGTACAGCTTAAGGCATCTTATAGAATCCACCAATACTGATACAGCAAGCTGATTGCAAGAACAGAATTTCCTATATAATCAATCTTCATTCCAGCAGATGACTACAAAGCGCAATTAATTAATAGGGGGTTTAGCAAATTTGAGAGATTCATTTGACCCAGTCAGCTTAATGCATCAGAAGTGGTATGTTTTATACGTTGCAGTAGGCTTCTCGGGTAACGCGACCCTACGGGGAGTAAATTCCCGGCTACCGGTGATGGCCTCGTAGCTCAGTTGGCTAGAGTGTTGTCGAATAACTTTATTAAAATCTGTCAAACGCTTTCTTCGACCCTAGGACTAATCTACACAAGCTTCGCAACTTCCAACCATCCGATTTGTGTATATGCATTAACGACGAACTTCCAGCGGTATCTACAAGTCCTAGCGCAGTCAATATCCTACAAACAGCGCATTGGAAAATTGTTTTCAGAAGTTCAACTTCGTGAAGCAAAAAAGCTCGCGCCAATGGGAAGGGACGCTGGAAGGTGGCCATGTAATACATTCGAGGGAGATTTTGGATAGGGTTGAAGTTAAAATTAGTGTTGGGTGAGGAGGATTAGGTCTAGGAAGGTAAGAGTTAGGGCTTCAAACGTTAGCATTAGGACTAATGTTTGGTAATAGGTACTACTTGGAAACTAAAGCAAGGCCACGTGTAATAATGGGGTACGTACTGCCGTGTCCAACCGGAGTGCTTTCCGTTTACCGTACGTCGTAAGGTGATCAATGTTCCAACTAAACTAGCTACCGAGTTCTAAGGAGGAAGTTGGTGTCATCAGGTTTAGGGGCTCTTACATCAACATTCCAGCAGCTGAATTAAGCGTAATAAGTAATTAGCGTCTGCTCGACAGTATAACTGGAGAGGTTCGTTTTTTCAAACATTGCCTGGATAACAATGACAACAGCTGATTGTGGTTTTCTCAGCTCAAAAGTCGCAGATTTTCCTAGGTCAATTTTAACAGGCCAACAACCTGTATTTCTCAGAGCGCTTGAGCCTGCCTGCAACCCTTTTAATCGGTATTGTGAAAATGCTCGCCACGCCCCCTCCCATTAACAATGCTGAAAAAAACGAGGGAGACTGAAGTTGCCATTTCTGGCTCATTAACCATCATCAGCCAGTCACACCCAACCCCAGGTAGTGCTGCCCCACCCGAGGCTCGAACCTGCGAACAGTTTATCAGATGTTAAATGCTCTAACCATTGAGCCATGGGATCATTTTCCTGCCGGTTTAGATTGGAAATATTGACGGCATTCGTAGACGAACGCTCACTGATCGCTAATGGAACTCACACGTTCCGCTGTCTTAGTGCTCATTCTTGAACCCCGCTAGCAGTCACACAGCAGCTCGTAGTAATAAAGGCAGATTAAAGATGTATTGTATTGACGTTCTTCATCGGAAACCGAAGTTGTCGTAATTGCTTATAAGACTGCTCCTACAGATTGAATGGTTGGTTCCCACATCCTAGGCCTAACCCTAATCTTAACCAGAAATTTAACCAGCACTATTATCTTAACACTAACACTACCCTCAACTCTAACCTTATGTATATATATACAGTTTGACTGTCGTAGTCTGACGATGTCCACCATATGCTCCACAGAAGGATGGTGCAGGGAAAATGATTTGCGCGTGAATTAGTTTTAAGTGATAGTAGCCTTGCGCTGCAGCTACCGCACTCTCTCCTCCTACCCCACCTGAACCGAGTGTCATGTCAGATTCAAGAAGACCGGAGGCGGGAGATGGCGCAGATGTCTCGGATCCCACGGAGTGGGAATGCCATAAAGGTCACATTAAGAAGGAGCCATTGCAGCCTAACTCTCAGTCCGCCAGTCAACCACGCCACACAAAACACAAATTGCGCTGACCACGCGGTCCGAGTTATCCCGTCAGTTGGCAACCTTCCAAGCCACGACTTTTAGCGTATCGTGATAGTTTCAAGCGCACCAGATTGTTTATAGTGAGGAAAATGCGCTGAGCTCTCGACCTCATTCTCTCTCCGCCCACAATCAGACCACCGTCCGAGCCGGTCAGTTGTCTAATGCGGAAGTGGGCGCAGCTGCTGGTGCCCTCGTCTACGTGCACTACGTACACGACCTGGCCCCCCTAACACAAGCACCAGGGTTTCACACAACAAGGGGTTGAACGGCTCACAGCTCACATGCGTGAGATAGCTAGAGGTCACGTTAAGGAGCTACCGCAGCCTGACTCGCAGACCACCAGTCAGCCACTCCACACAAAACACAAAGACTGACGGCGAGGTCTGAGTGTAATTGTCAGTTGGCAACCTTCCAACCCACGGCGCTTATCACTCAATGATATTCTCAAGCTCATATCACACATTCAACAGAGGAGTCACATGGAGAAAGAGCCGAGGATCATACTTGCCTCATAATCAGCTATGCAGACTGAGAGCATGTTTTTGTGGTATTGCATGTGATCATGTGAGGTGCAGAGGCTGATGAGGAGAGATGTAGTGTTGTGGTATAGCCGGCGGTGTTCTACCACAGGTTTTCAGGGAGACGCATGTGACCTAATAGGCCCATGCGGTGTGTGAATGTGCGTGGGCAGTGCGGACAGTTAAGTCGGGTGCAGCGGGTGTATGTTGGTGCTCATGGCACTGGTTGGCCGGTCTCTGTGCGATGGATTCACAAGTGACCGACCAGGCCGATGCGTGATGTGCATGTGCGGTATCAATGAGGACAAGATAGGTCGGGAGGTGCTGTGTCTGCGGGGGCTATGCTGTGAGTACTGGTAGTTGAGCTACTGGGAGCAATATGGGAAGTGTTGATGGGCGCGCAAGATGTGCGGGCGTCGCGGTGGATTCCACTTTCGTGGATGCGCATGTGACCGAGCAGGCCGACAACTGACTTATCTCGCCCTATGCGTTTGCCGTAAGGCGTCCAAATGCCCGAATACACTTAAAGACGTGCTGGTGGGACTCAACCACCAGACCACGGTGGAAAATGAATCTAATTAATGAGGATCTATGGTGAGCATCTCGCAGTGCCCCCTTCGGCCTATGCGGTAGTTTCTGGGATGGCTGATGTGCCGCATCTCAACCCTGCTTGTTTTCACTGTTCCGTGATTGCTTGTGTGTCAGACGTCCGACATCGCCTATTTCACAGATAACCTTCGCAGAAGGCTGTTCCGCTATTATCCAACTGTGGAAGCGCAGCATGGATAGCGATCAGCCTCTTCTTACTTTGTCTAACGCAGGCAAATTTAATACGCAGTCCTCCGGTCGACA
>WEDG01003014.1:7500-112321 GCA_017591395.1 Schistocephalus solidus
TGGCTAGAAGTCGAACGCTCTTCCCACTGCGCCGCCGACGCGGTGTCTTGTCGGTTTAGGTCTGGAATATTAAAATTGGTGAATGGGCGCTCATTGATCGGTTACGTAACCCACTCGTCCCGTCGTCAGCAAGTATGGAAGACTGAATCTGGAGCGCAAGAATTTAGCCGGACCCTTCTGTGGTTTTTCGTAGGTAAAGTGCACGGGGAGGGGAGTCTCACAACCACAGAGACGGCAGACAAACGGACTTCAGCGCCAACCTTCCTGCTGGTATTCCCCTGAACCGGTTTTTCACCTTCAAGGACTCGTGGATAAGGAAAAACGGGGACGGTTTCCAACCCAGATGAGTCTGAACTGATCGGATATTCCCCCTGCAATTATTTCTTAAACAGAGAAAGTCGACATAAAAGCAGATACCTGTCTGTTTGGGGTTACACGGTACACCATACTGGTAGCACATCTACTTACTAAAAACTCAAGCACGTGTTTCGCCGATGTTTTTTGCCGCAGGAGACAGCTTCAAGGGGTTCGGCTTTGTCTGTTTCTTCGACCTCCCCAGCATTCGACTCAGCTGACGCGAGATAAACATTAAATGGCTCTAGAGATGATATTATCACAGAATAAGCGACCCCAACTAAGGCATGTTATTGGACTGGAAGAACAAAAATTCAAACTTGCAGTGAATGAAGTGAGTACCTCGCCAAGGGCTTTAAGTCCAAACTTGATCACAGAACTACTGGCCTGCGCATATTCGGCCTACGATGGGACACAAAGCAGGTCACATCACAGACGGCGTTCCTCCAGACCAACGAGGCTTCAGACCTCCGAATAGTTTGTCGCAAGATTTGGTGGAAGACAAAAACCTGAGTGTAGGAAGTTACACTCGATCGGATATGTGGCTTCACTGATAAAACGGCTCTCGTAGTAAGAGAACGGCGGGAATAAGGTGAGGTAACCAAAATTGACAGACAACCGTTTCAGGAAGCGCAAGAAACATGCATTTACACCGTTATCTTGTTTAAAAACATCAAGAAAACGTAAAACGAGAGCGCGCAATTTAAATTATAGGAAATTAGGGTTTGGAAACGGGTGGAAAGAAGTGAAAACAGAAGACATCAGTCAGATATTTGAGGCAAAACGATCCCGAAACGTGATGACTATATCGTTAAAGCCGACTCTCGTGATGGCCGGTACTGAAACTATAATTGAAGTTAACCACTTTGACAACCTAACCCCAAACCCTCATCCTATGTCTAAGACGCCAAGCGAAACCCTAAGCCGAAAGCTAACCCTAATGGTAGCACTTAATGGAGGTGTTACGAGAAATGAGGTGTTCAATTAAGTCTACCCACTAGCATGCGTAGGTATTTCACAGAAGGGCCACACAACCAACTGTCACCCGCACATATCCTACTGCTGTAAATACGGATGCGGACATGCTGTTAACCAGAGTAATATCCAGTTGGTCGATAATAAGTGCCTCAGGAGAATAGCACGGCTCGCATTCATGGATTTAACATGCATCCCACCGCTGTTGGGAGCAGACAGGCAACGCCAACAACAGCTTGGTGCAGCACCATCTGACCTTCCGCCACCAGCGCCACCGCCACAGGGACGATGGTCGAGTAAAAAGGATAATGTAACAAAGGTAAAGCCTGAAGAAACTGTCGGACACAACTATCTTCCGTGTTCAGAAATAAAACTTCAAGAGGATAATAAAAGCTGAGTGTTTAGCCAGTAATTGGAGGACGTGACCAAGCCAGTCCCTGAAACTGCGTACTATAGAGCCGGCAAACCAGTGTCGTTGTACAGCGAAACAACTGAAAAAAAATAACCGACAAAAAACTATGGTAGAAAAATCAGCGAGGTAAACAATTTTGTCTAAAAACAAAAAATTGCCTCCAGATCATAAATGTTACCACCTACCCTCCAAAGTTCAAAACCCAAGAAAAATGGAGAAGGGATGCAACCCAACGTAACATGCATGGTTTTGCGTTAAATGCTCGGAAGAGGAACTATCCTTGGGCTTACTGTAACGTCACGGGAGAAGGGGCAAATAAATGGGGCAAACATATGAGCAGCGATATTCTTGTGAAGATGGACACATCTTTGGACATACGAGGCCAGTCCTGGATGGCAGAGGCAAGTAAACATGATTATATTTTCCCTCCTTGTCCCCAATAACGTCAAACTGACGGCAAACCTTTTGGCCAGAACTGTGAAACAGCGGATTTTACATAGTCGCCCGCAACCCAGTCATTTACAATTGAACTTATTCAATACAAAAGCCACACGACCATTGGTCACCCAGTAGGGCGGTCGTCAGATACCTCAGGGCACCTTAGTACGCCCCAATTTCATTTGCCTCATGATGACTAAGCCATGCAATTGTGCTGTCAACGTGTAAATGGGAAAATGCACATACTAGAGGTGTATGTGTAAGTTTCTGGTTAGCGAACCAGGAAGAAACGGTGGTCAGAACACTTACTGAAAGCCAGTTGGAGAGTGCGAAGGCAAGAACCTGGGTACAGACGAGGTAGACAACCAGACTCCGTAGGCGCAGAGGCCGACTTATCTTCACCTCCATCCATGTTGGCGGCTTTTTCACCGGAGGATCCACTGTCGTTTCAAACAGGCCATCTACCGGATTACACCGGAGGTAGGGAAGGATGAAGTGTGCATCACAGCCGCAACTACTGGGCAGGGAAAAGTGGTATGCGCCCTTAAGGGAGAGAAATTTGCGCTAATGAAGTGTGCGACGGAAGGCGGGGAGCGCAAAAAGTTCTTATATGAAATTTTACCAAAAGTGGTTAGATAATTCTAGATTTAAAGTCATGCGGTCTGAATTAAAATCTAATTCGCCTTGGAACCAGGTCAATTACTGTGGGAAAGGATTAAAGCAGACAGCATATAGGAAATCAATAAAGTTCACTGGCGAGCATCCACAAGTGTCGAGAGGAAGAGGTGGGGCAATCTGTTAGCGTTGGACGTGACAGGATTGTTCCGATTCGCTCAGTCGAGCATAATACTTTTTAAGTCAATGATGTTACCACTTTTCTGGTTGGCTGGTTCGAAACAGACACGAGCCGCACTATGCACGACTGAAATATAGAAAAACCTGGTCGCCGAACAGGGACCATGCGGACCACCGGGGTCGTCACAAATGGTCATTCCAGATATTTCGGTAAATTCGTATGAAGGTCACCAGTCTCAGAAGAAGAGAATGCGATCGCTGGAACAAGTTTACTGACCTGATGTTTCGAATCCAAACTCGAACCCAACATCAGAGACGGATATTTTCAATCGTCGTACCCCATGCGAGCAGTTCCGTACGGGAAGGGATTTTCTTCCATGTAGGCTGCTTTCGTAGCCGTTTTTGGATAGAGCCCTGATGCCTGAGGTGAAACCAAAGAAATCAGTCTCCGTCCTTTACCGTTGGCTTAAGTCAATCACGTTGACGTCGGCGGTATGTCACTAATCAGTACAACGGACCACAGGGAATTGGCGTGAACCGACTCCGATGTAGAGACAAAACCAACTCCACTGTGACCCTCGCACGCGTAAAAAGAAGTAGGTTTATCTTTACAAGGAAGCACCGCCAACCGCCCTAATTCTCTCCATTCCTTATTAGCCTCTCAATAAGTTTAGCTTTGCCAGCCACTGTAGCCGATCCCGCCTGCGGTTAGCCAGTCAGGACCAGGAAAGTAAGCGATGAGGGAGTGCGCGGTCACCATCCAGCCTCCACCGTCGTTCGCGACGGTCGATCAGACACATTCAGTTGTTTTGGATCTTCAAACATACTCCATAAGTAAGAATAAACAGATGGATAAAAATTGAACTTCACAGTAGACGTTCTCAACAGTAGACGTTCCGCATCATTTATCACTCGCAATGTGTGGTCAAAGTTCTTCCCAATCACTGACCATTCTCTGATCAGGAGCTGTCACAGCTTACGAACAAAGCTCTTACGTTGAGTTAATTAGTTCGGTAAATGCGTTGGCTTAGGAGGCTTGTTCGCAAGGGTGTCTTCACGTGCCTTTTCTAATAAGGACGATCAAAACGCTCGACTCTTTATGGCTTCCATGCATTGACAGGGGTCTCAGCCTCCAGATAATATCCCAATATTAACGAATCCGTAAAAGAAACTACGGTAATTTTCACCTAGTATTTCTTTCTGAAGAATCCGAAGTTAAACTTGATTAAATCTGCGATAAACTTCTTTAATACTGTTTCTAAAAGTATTCCCGCCCACAGTTCAATCTATATTCATAGACCTGAAAGCATCGTCCACTAATTTTTATAAAATTAATTTACGCTTCGCAGTTTAGCACAAACGTGGCCTTTCCATTAGAGCTATCCAAGGGTAATACCCTGCAATCAATTATTCCCCAGGTCAAAGATGTGTTTTCAACCCTTCCAAGTTCGCTTATGCAATATATCAATTTTATGGACTTCGTTTTAACCACAAGTATGACTATTTGTATATGCCACGATCAGAACAAAGTCCCCTAGCACACAGTACAAAAAAATAACGCAATATATTTTGTGTATAGCTTTTCGCCGCATACGGGAGATAGTGGCCTTAAATACAACTGTCGGACCCGCTTTGCACTACTAGGTAAACTTTATAATTTACTAACCGGCAAAAATAGTGGCCAACATCCTTTGCATGTGCAACAGCCCCAGATTCTACCTCATACACTCACCAAATTCGATGGTGTTTATGGGGAAAAGGGCAAGATTCTATTCTTGGAGAGATAACCATTAGTGAGCTTTTACTGTAGTTATAACGCATTGCTGTGCTACCAAAAGGTTATATGACGTGTGTGATTGAAACTTATCTTATAAACAGCTATCAGAGGTAGAGCGTTTGACATGATAACCGAAATAGCTGGGCTGAATCCGCAAATCTTCCACGACACAGTTTATGATATGGTGGGCTAACCGGTAAATGCAACCATTCCAGAAACGGTTATGCAAGTCAATCGTATTTGCAACCACACAATTCATGAAGTTTTAACCCCTATAGTGGGTGTAGCAACGATATGACCACGGTTAGAGTAATTGACGAGAATATGCTAGCAGTAGGGTAACTCTTCTATGCAGTAATTTTCCAGCAAAATATCTTCCCCATGAGAATATAATTGGAATACTTGTATGTGTACTTGTTACGGCTACGATCATGCCTGATCTAGCCGGCCTCGATGTCATAGACTGTGCCTCTTCACTCATGACGATCCGCGGCAGCAGACCTGGACAGCATAATCCATTCTTTTTGCCAACGAGGGACGTCGAATAACGAAGGTCCAAGAAGATGTGTAACTCATTAGCCTAACTACTGGCTATCCAGCGTGTGCATAGGTGGCGGATAGTGGAACGGCCTTCAGTGAAGGTTAGCTGCGAAATAAGCAGACACGGGTCTGGCGAATAAGCAGTTGCGGACTAGTAGCGACAGTGCTATCAGGGTGCCACGGGCTGAGGTCTGGTATACCAAAAGCCTTATAAAAAAGCCGCAAAGCCTGATGACGGCACTATGACATGGCGACTGCGAACCACCATTAAATAAGTTTGCTTGCCCCCACTGCCTTGTGGGTAGGATCTCGAGCCAAAGCGCTAGAGGAGACAACCTCGAACAAACAATTCGAGCGGCTGTTGGAGACCGACCCGTACGCACAATTTCCAAAATACCTCATGAAAATACGTTCGAATAATCTAAATAAGATTGTAAAAACGAAAAAATACCGTTCCGAAAATTGTTATTCGTAAATTCACCCAAAAAACAGGGAAATTAGTAAATGGCCGCAAGGAATTAACCTGGATGATATGTGCGCACGGGTTGTGCGCAGCGCAGAAAACAGAGCAAATTGCAAGCATGAAAATGCTTAGAGGTGGTTATGAATAACGAATCTGGTTAGCATCCAAGAGACTAGAATAACAACAAGCTACAGGTTTATTGTAGATTGTATTACAACTGGTATCAGAAGAATGTCACAGGCAGATCTCAGGGAAGGGCACTGTTTGCTAACACAACCGTCCGATCATTCCAAAGATGAGGGCCGTTGTTCGAGCCAGAGCCTGTGCTGGGTACCATCAAAATAACACACATTTTATCATCTTGAGATCAGCCGAAAATTTGACTGTGCATAATGACTTGAATATAATTTTAGACAGGGTTATATATTCCGATCCCATAGTTCAAAGGAGTGACCTCTGATTAGCGCTTCTGGGTTGGACACATCCTTGTGTTTAACATCAGTATTCGGTTACTAAAAGCAGGTTTTTCATAGCTTTTAATTATTATTCGGATCCAAAGATGCCAAAACCCCATTCTATTACAATCGGATTCTCTGGTTACGCGAGACTGCCTTTTTGTTTTCTCCAGGCACGTTCGTCAATTTCATTCACCGCCTTCATTTGGGAGTCATCCACATGCTGTATTCTTTCAACAAATTTCGATCACATGTTTTGTCCGCTCGCTCGTCAAACTATAGGAAACAAACCCAAACATTATTGCAGTTCATATTTGAAAGAATGTTAGATATATAAATGGAATTTAAACGCGGTCGAAATAGTTTCGTAGTATATAAATTGATTATTAGTACAGATACAAAAAAATTTAAAACTTGGAAGCCATCTACTGATCATATATGAAGGTGAGTGAGTGCCCGCTTTTTACACATGCGGACAGTGCTTAACACAAAACCCTCTAAATGACAACCGTATTTACCATTACAAAATGGTTTATTTCTACAGTAAAATACAAATAACGAAATTAATATATTGACGAAGTTCCACAGGTCAATCGACCACTCGGATTACAAACTTTCCAAATAAAAGCTGAATTTTTTTTAAAATGGAACCTTGCCATAGCGATTTTACTTATGCCAATCCTTCTCAAAATAACTCTTCGTCAGACTCACACCTGTATTTAATAATAAGTAATTAATAAAACTCAAACGCACTTAAGGTACTGTCAAGTTAAGAAAACCGTGGGATTTCACTTAGTACTTCTGCCTGTTATCTATTTTTTCAGAAATAAGGGAAGAAGTCAGAATCCGGATGAGACTGTAATCTATTATAGTTCAGTACATTCAAGGGTAAAAGGCATTAGCTTTTAAGACCCTATTAATAAAAATAATTAAACTGCAAAATTTCAGTCAAAATACACGTCATTGCAAATAAGTGAATAATTTATTCAATTAGAAAGAAAATTGTTCTTAACAGTCGCATTTGGGCACAGTCATCCTGAAGGTTAGATGATTACCTATGTCAAATAATAGATATCACCGTTATCTGTATGTATGTGCAAAGCTTTTGTATAATGTTGCAGTTCCTTCCTGTAAGAAGGAACGCTTATTCTAAAGCGAATATAAATACAGTTTATGTTGGAGTGTGGCGATCGTGTCCGCCCGTATGACGCAGTCAGTGATTCTGTTCCAGGGCCGACAACTCGATGCGAAAATGAGTGGCGATGATTACCAAGGTAGGATAAGTTTCCTTGAATTTTCAGAGAGTTCCCACGCAGGTTATTTGTTTTGACAAATGAAAAAAGTGGTCGAAGTGCAGAGCACAGTCCTGATTCCTTACAGGCCGAAAACCCTTCGTTAAATGTAGCGAAAATTTTTTCACGCGCAATTAGAACCCATAGTAAAACACGGCACCCCGTACTACTGGATTCCATTGGCAATCCTGTAGTTGATGAAAAATTGACGGCTGATAGTTTTAACGTTTTCTTGTCCAGAACATTTATTGAAAATTCGACCGCTCCCCCTCCGCCCATCCAGGTTTGGACCGGTGCCGTCCTCGAGACCATAACTTTTACCCTCTGGGACATAACCGTAGCCATTCGACGTTTCCGTCAATCTTATAGTCCTGGACCAGATGATGTACCGATCAGTATTATAAAGGCGGATGCTAATGATATTTTCCCGTCACTTCTTTGTAAGATATTTAATCTAGCTCTTGAAAGTGAAACCTTTCCCAGTGTATGGAAGGAATCGCATATTCGTCCTATCCTCAAACATGGCCAATCTACGTCATTTGACGATTCTCGGCCAATCAACACACTGTCCGCAGCTTCGAAAATCCTGGAGACCTTGATCAAAGATAAGATGATGTATCATTTAACTGAGAATAACCTATTAAGTGCAGTTCAGCATGGGTTCCTCAAAAATGGGTCTTGTGACACATGTCAGCTCTCTTTCTTTGATCATGTTCTACAATCTAGGGATAATGGCTTTGCACTTTACATAGTCTATTTCGATTTCACCAAGGCCTTCGATCGTGTTGACCATGCCCTTCTTCTCCTGAAACTCTCCTATTTCGGTATATGTGGTAAACTTCTGAGCTTGATATCTTCTTACCTGAGCTCTCGTTCACAACATGTTAAGATCTCCAATGCTATCTCAAACTCGGCACGTGTGAGGAGTGGAGTTATTCAGGGTAGTGTGCTAGGCCCGCTTTTATTTTGGTCTTTTGTCAATGATGTGCCAGGTTTATTTCGAAATGGTAGGCCCTTTATGTATGCCAACGATTTAAAAGTTGCCTATCGATACAAGCCGGCAGATCGCGACACCGTGCTTGATCTATTAAAAAATGATCTCGAGGCCGTTGTCCAGTGGTGCTGCACATGGCGCCTTTCCTTTTCTTGGCACAAATGTTCCGTTATGGTTGTCGGTGACAACCATCAGCCTCATCTAAGCATAGATGGCCACGATATAAATGTACCTGGCGTTGTTAAGGACCTGGGCATATCATATTCCAACGGTCTCAATATTTTAGAGCATTGCGCCCTCATTGTCTCCAAAGCACGCAGAACTGTCGGGTTTATCCTCCGAAATTTTAAAACTATTGATATTAGACTCCGCCTTTATAAAAATGTACGTTAGACCTGGCCTGGAATACTGCTCGTTTCTATTTAGCCTTCTGCGCGCTAGCGAACGGAAGAAAAATGAGTCGTTCCAACACTTCTTCACGAAAAGAATTTTATCGTTGGAGCACCGTAATCTGTCATATCAAGAACGCTGTGGGCTTGTTAATATTGATCCCTTATGGTTTCGCCGAGTGCAGAAGGGACTATTTTTGCTGTTTAAGCTTTTTGAATAGTCGTACATTTAATCCCCTTATCACTGTGAGGCAGCTTGACCATCCTCGGCGCAGCAGTCATCGCAATGTCTTTTTATTTCTTCCATTAGCTCGCACAGTTAAGTATCGACGGTTCTTTTCGGTAAACGCCATGGCCATGTTGAATAAACTTCCCCATAACATAAACGTCCAGCGGAGTTATTCTTTGTTTAAGATTACCATTACTAGTTTTTTGCATTCAGAACAGTTTCCAAGAATTCTGGGCACCGACACGGTAGAATCTGTTTTCCTGTCCGACGGAGTGCGCGGCATCTGAACCCGATCCCAGGTGTTACCTTGAGGGATACGGCACCGTCTCTGCAGCCTGCACCCGTTGACTTCTTCGGCAGACAGTGAGCGACCGTACACGGATGCTTTCTTGCCTGAGGCAAAATCCCGGTTTCTAGCAAAGACAGAGAGACTGCATACAGACTGCAATTGTGTTAGCCCTTCCCTGATCTGAATTGCTATCATCCTTACAGGCGGCAGTTTTTTCTCCTGAATAACATGAAAATAGGAAAAAAACTTATAATGATATATATTCAGGAGTTTTTTAACTGCCAGCCTCTACCCACTGAATATTTCATCTGACAATGCCTGTAAACCGGTATTAAATACAACTTTTATTATTATTATTATTATATGCCTGTATGAGATCGCCTCGAATCTGCCTGTACTCAAGAGGGAAAAGGTTAAGAGCGTCAAGTCTGCATTTGTATGATAAAAACTTTAGACCCTTCATAACTTTTTTTGCCCCTCTTTGGACCCTTTCCAGCAGTTTTTAATCTTTTTTTAGCCACGGTCACCAAGCCAGAACTCCATATTCCAGTTTTGAACGAACAAACGTCCCGTATATTTTTCCAAATATGTCCTTATCAATGTCTAAGAAAGTTCTTTTTAGTGGCAAACAGGACATTTGACGCTTTTTGGCCGCACTAAAACATTAAGCGGAGGGCTTGAGGGAAGACAAGATGGTGATTCCCAATTTCTTTTGTTCGGATACATTACACAGGTACCTGCCGTCGAACACGTATTGATGGGGGTCGCCCATCGCGCTTGCCTTCTTCGTTTTTAGCCGCAGTGCGACTCATTTCTCAAAATTGAACTTCATCTGCCATTTATAGGACCTCTTAGATAGGCAGTTGAGTCCTCCTTGTACAGTCTGTTCATCAGTACTGCATTGGATTGGTGGCCATATCTTGAAGTTGTCTGCAAACATGACTCCTTTCATACAATCATTGACATAGATTCAGAAAAGTAATGGTCCAAAAACGGAGCACTGAGGTACGCCACTCATGACCGTACCAAAATTGATTTCGCATTACCAATGCACAAAGACTGTCATCGGCCTATCAAGATGTTTCCTATCCAATTTAGTAAATTCCCTCTTATTCCGGATTCTCGGACTTTGTGGCGTAACCTGCAGTGTGGAACACTGTCAAAGGCTTTTGGAAGTCGATGCAGACTACATCAACGCTGGTGTCCTCATCTGATGACCTGGACCACTGTTCCATTGAATAGAGCATATTGGTCAAACAGGAGTGATTTCGTTGAAATCCATGTTGGGCACACTCAAGGAAGTTTTTTTCTTCAAGAAACTTCATGCTAGCCTTTTCGATGATCCTTTCCATCACTTTGCAACAAATGCATGTTAGGCTCACTGGTCGATGGTTTTAAGCGCTGTTTCTGGATCCACCCTTGTGAATAAGGTATATATATGCGAAAAATCGACTAAGGTGTTCTGCCTTATCTTGATTTTCATTAATATCTTCGTTGTTGTCACCTATCAACACTGCCACCATCTCCTTCTTCTTCAGCTGACTATTGATGTAGCTTAAAAGTAATTTTTGCTTATCGACGGCCTGTGCTTTAATTTCAGCATCATACTCTTTCCGTAATCTGCGGATAATTAACCTTATTTCATTCCGCTTTCGGCTGAAATTCTTCATAATGCATTTTTTTGATTTGTTGCTACATAACTTCTTCAGAGTTAATTCTTTCGGTTCAGATGTCTTTTTAATCTCGCGTTAACCAAACAGGGCGGTTTGCCTTTTGTACTTTTTTAATTGGGCAGTTACGGTGCATAGCGTCGTTGATAACGCGTCTGAGAGTGGTCAAATCTACATCCAGATATCTGGTCAGAATGATTTTGCCAATTAAGTGCCGATAAGTCATCCCTCATCGCAGAGAAATTTGCGAACCAGTTATTTAACCGAACACTAGGAGTCCCCGTTTGCTTGGTGTGCAAACAGTATTCCCACAGAAGCATGACATGGTTACTTTTACCAAGCGGCGCAAGTGACCTTAATTCATTCACATCAATTGGGTCCTTTGAAAGAACGAGATCAAGGCAATTCGCCATTTGAGCCTCCTTAACTCTCGCTGGAAATCTAACATCCTGGAGGAGAAAGAGATTCACCGTGAGCTTTAATAGTTTTAACCTAAAGGAATACCGCGAACTTTTTATGGATTATGTGTTCCAGTCAATCAGTGGTGCATTTGAATCTCCGGCGATAACTGTCTTGAGTCTGAGCTGCATCTTTAATGATTTCAAGCATTATCTCGTCAATTTCCGGAGTTTGATTTGGCGGTCTGTAAAAAACAAGAAATTAAGATTTTGTTCTCCATGGCTCTTTATTTTTTGCCAAACTGCTTTGCAGACGTTGGGGTAAGCAATTCTGCGTTCAGATGATATGATTGCTCTGTTGACGTAGATTGCTATCCCCCACCTTTTCATGCAGTCTGTCTCGACGGAAGAATCGATATCCATCGATGGAAATTTCGCTTTCCAATATTTCTGCCTGCAACCAAGTTTCTGTAATTGAAATGATATCCGAATGCACATCATATGCACGTCAATGCAACAGCTAATTCATCTCCTCAGATGTCTAGTTCGGTCAGCCCCTCCACTCAACCTTCTACTTCGTCTCCCTCGCGGCCGAATACTGCTATTTCCGGTGCTTTCAGCCCGCCTGTAATGTCTGCGACCCCGTCTAAATCATTTATACCATCTAACACGTCTAAAGCACATAGACTGCCAGTTTCCCCATTTAAACGCATTTCTCCAGGCCTTACCTGGAAATTTCCCGAGCCACATCGCATAAATAACCTTCTTCAAATACAAAATCCGCAATCATCTAAATTTAACTTATTTTACCCTCCACAAGCTAGCTCGTCTCATAACCCCACGGGTCATCTTATATCCCTCAATTATATCACCTAAGGCAGGTTTTCAGAAGGACGTAAATCTAACCCAGACCCAAAAGCAAGATAGCGCAGGTCTCAGTAATCATATACTGCCCTCTCCAAAACTAAGCAAGTCTCTCCAACAGGCAAATAACCCTAACCATGTAAACCGATATACAAGACCTGACTTTCCAGCATTTAATTCTTATAGCTGCTTGCCATCTCCCACCAGCCCCTATATTCCATCTAACTTCCCGTCATTCCGTTTTAACTACCAACAGGCATATGCCGGTCGTAACCCCTATGGTGGTTCGATACCGGAAAGTTTTATTCCTACACCTTTCAGATATCCCTCTCAGCATTTTGGTAATGACGTTCTATATACCAATCGTTATGGCGCAGTTGGCAATTGCCCTCCAAGCCACAATAACTTCCAACTTAATTACCCACCTCCAATTTTTTTAAATTAATAACGATAACCCTAGTTTGGATACTCGAACTACCCTTTATGTCATATAACTTAATGCTAGATCTGTTATAAATAAGATGGCCCAACTTAGAGCCATTGCTTTCGAGTTAATGCCTGACGATTTATGTGTAACTGAATCTTGGACCCATCGCTTAATTTCAGATTCTTTGCTTGTCATAGATCATTACAATCTCTACCGTCAAGACCGCACTAGATAGCGTGGGGGTGGTTGTCTTCTCTATATTAAAGCTTCATTTAAGCCCTTCCCGTTTGATCTAGACGTCACGTCATTCTCTGGTAATTACTGCTTCGCATCCATTTTCCTATCGCCCTGGCAAAAGGCTATTTTCGGATGTATCTACTACCCGCCTAATTCATCATCCGATAATGATGTGAAACTTTGTGCAATTTTTAAATTGGTTTCGGAGTCCAATTTTAACATTAAAATAATCGCTGGGGATTTTAATTTTCCAGAAATTGACTGGATTTCAAACTTTTGTCCACCCAGATTTCCGTCTTTCCTAGATACCACTAATGTCTCTAATTGGTCACAGATGTCCGTTCTTCAACGAGAAACAAGCATATTTTAGATCTGATTTTTACAAATGACATTGCTCATCTCTTCGTTGATTTTAAGCAGGGCCTCTTCCAAAGTGACCATACATTAATTCACTGTTGCTTACCAATTTTCTCATTGAAAAAGGCTAGCGCCGTTCGTACCTATCATAATTTTTACCTCGTAGATATGAGCTAAATTAACAACTTTTTGGACTCATTGGATTGGCAGCATCTCTCCTCCATGAACGATGCAGCAAGTCTTTTCTGACTTAATGTCATTCGTTTCAAATAACATCCTGGAATTTGTGCCAACGAAAATTGTCAAGCCCTACACTTCGGAATCCACCGATCCCCCACTTTCTTTTGCCAAGACTAAAGAAATTGAGGAAGCAATTGAAAGATCAATATACTAGGTCGTTATCTGTACATCTAAGGATCGCAGAGATTTTTGAATTAGCCTCTAAGATTCGGCTTGCACGGGACAGACAGAGGGAATCATGCGCACTCAGTAAGCCAAACTCTGCAAAATCTGTTGTTCAACTGTTCCGCCGTCGATCCTGCTCTAAACGAGGTTATGAAATACCTCCATTACTTAATGAAACAAAGAACTTCGTTCTCGAAGACTCTGAGAAGGCTGAATTGTTTAGTGCATTCTTTGCAAATCATCTTACGATGGAATCTGAACCAGTTCCGACGTTTCAGGCATCCTCATTGAATCTTATCAGCACTTTTGATTTCTCCTTAGAACTAATTCGTAAGCATATAATTCGTCTAAAAACCTCGCACTCTTCGGGGACTGACGGTATTCCAAACTCAGTTATTAAGAGAGTGCCGAGCATTCCCCGATTGCTTAGCCATGTATTCTCAGTTTATCTTTTAAATGGATTCTTTCCTGACTCATGGAAGACATCTATTATTCTTCCTGTCTTCAAGTCGGTATCTCGTTCGGACGTAAATAATTATCGAGGTGTTCACAAACCCCGGCTCTAGCAAAACTTCTTGAAAAAAATATTTTTAATCAAATTCTCGACTTTTTGCTTAGAAAATAAGCTCTTAAGCGACTCGCAATATGGTTTTCTACCTGGCAGATCATGTGAAGTGTGTCATTTAGCTTTTTCTTAACCTCGTCACTTCCCTTCGTAATGAGCAGCAGTCAGTGGTTGTGATCTTCTTTGACCTGAGCAAAGCCTTTGACAAGGTTCCGCACAGACGTCTTCTGGTGAAACTGGAAGCCTTCGGCATCCGGCCTCCTCTCCTTGACTTCATTGGCTCCTACTTGTCTAACCGCATCCAGAAGGCCTTAGTAGGTAATAGCTACTCGACGTCTCAACCGATCACGAGTGGCGTTTTTCAAGGCACGGTTCTAGGTCCACTTCTCTTTATTCTGTACATAAACGAAATTTCATCTTTACTCACAAATTCACAAAATGTCATTTACGCTGACGATCTCAAGTGCATCTATTCATTTTCTAAAGACAGTGCCAATAGTTGCGTGGATAAAATCAACACTGATCTACTTAAGCTCTCACGTTGGAGCTGTACTTGGCAGATGGAGTTTTCTTCATCCAAGAGTAGTTTTGTGTTTTGGCCCCGCTAAGCTTCCTGGACTCCTCGTATTTCAAAATAGTACACTTTGAGAACGATCGACCATAAAAGACTTAGGTCTAAGTTACACGAACAAGCTAGCATTATCGCCTCATGCAGATCAAATTTCTGCAAAGGTTGCACAGATATGTGGTTTTATATCGCATAATTTCTTCCTTCCGGAATTAAAGTTAGACCTGTACCGCATGTTTGTTCTTCTTATTCTAGAATACTGCTGTCCCCTCTTTGGACTGATGAACGCCTCTGACCACAGTTAGATTGAAAAAGTTCAGAGGGTTTTTACTCGAAGAATATTTTCTCTTCCTGGATCCAGTATCTGTTATATGGGTAGATGCCAGTTAGCAAACATTAAACTTCTGTGGGTTAGAAGACTCAAAGCCGGTCTCTGCTTCCTGTTTCGCGTTAACTCTAGCCCAAATCTCCCACATATTAACACTCTCATTCCGGTAGATCAAGCCTATGCCACTCGTAATTCCTCCGATGATCATTTCACCACCCCTTAGCTCCACAACTAACCGGTCTCAGTTTTTTGCCTCCAAATATGCTTTCATCTGGAATAATCTTCCACTGCAAATTAGTTTGTCGTCCACATTAGCTATTTCAAAACAAAGTTACGCAAACATTTAACTTCGGAAGATATAAAGTCCTTATTGTCTGTTTCCTTCACAAACGCGCAACTTTTGGATTTTGAAAAGGGTCCTCCTAGTATTTGAGGCAGCTTCCTTGATATTATATTGGTCTCTTATTATATTTCCATCATCCTCTGCAGAGTCAATCTTTGCATTCACTTTTTGCCCCCTCCTTTTAAACTAGCATCGCCAACTCTTGACAACCTTGGTACTTTCCTCCGCTTTTGCAACCCCGACGATGGTCTCCAGGTTCAGTTGAGGATCAAGGTGGGTTCTGATGGTTTTGCCTCTTTGATTGGTGGACTATGCAGTCGGCAAGGTTGCATCCCGATGATGATCTCATGACCTCTACTGTCCCCTCTTCGTTTTGACCCTGGTGTCCACAATGAGTTCGTCCTCTCTCACCTCCTCTGGTGGTTTTAAACAGTAACTCTGACTGCTATATTATCTCTCACACGACAAGGAGCGTTCCGAACCCTCATACGTTGTCAGCAACATTTCAGCACTATCCCATTGCATCTAGCTGTTAATTTTTTAGTTAAGCAGTTTTTTCTCCTAATTTATTTTAAATTGGCGGCTCGTCGAACTCCGCCTGTGATTTAACCGTAGGAGTTTTTTTACTGCTTCTTTTCTAGTTCACCGTTTATGTTAAAGATTGTTGACTATTGCTTTAAAAATGGCAAATCGTTCTGAATCGGATATGCCTACTATATTGTTCATTTCTGCTGTTAATATGGCTACTCATATAGTGAAGCAATTATCCACTTTGGTTTTTATTTAAACTGCGATACTAAGTTTGAAATGACGGGGCTCTCTGGGCCTTAAATATACAATTTATTATTATTATTACATATCTAAACTTTCAGTTCATCTAGTTTCTGAAAGAAACTATGTGCATTTGTATGAAGAAATCGGAGCTTTATCTGGACCGATTTTTAAAGATAAGTGAACGGATTATTTTTACCATATTTATTGCCCCTAGCAGTGAACTATCTATTAATTGTTAGTTTAAAAAAAGCTCTTATTACTGCTCCATATTATTTGCGGCGGCCATATAATCAATTGGACTAATAAGATGCACTCTGCATAGATGTGGTTAAAATTGTGTTCGGTTTGTCGTTTTCTATTAACTGTTTGAAATCAGCTGCCATTTTAGCCTATTTAAGTATACTCTTGTTAAATTATTAACCCACTATTTTTTCTATTAAGCAAACAAAAATTCGGTCTACTAGCTTACGATGTCCTGCAAGCGACTCACAAAAAGACGAAAGGTTGCAGCTTCCCCTCCATCCTTGAGTAATAGAGTAATGGAAGGGGACCTATCTAGCGTATGCGAGACTTCGCAGCCCTCTGTAGATATTGTCAACTCTAAAATCCCTTTGTTAACTCTGGAACCTCTTGATCATCTGATTGCCCAAGCCTATACCTCGTCCTGCGTTAATCGATCGTCGTCTGACGAATTAGTAGATTTTTTGCTTAAAGGAACTATAACAAATGCCTCTGACACAGTTATCCAACAGGTTTTTCAAGTCATTGGGATAATTAGCTCCGAAACCGAAGAACGGATAAAACGCAAGCATAATTTTATACTGCGTTATATTCCCAGTTACATATCTGCTTTCGACGGCGCGCGTTTGTTTCTGGAAAGCAGTGGCTTGGGATTCCGAGTCGCATCGGATCCGTAACACTGAATGGAGAGGTTCTTCACCGGGCACCTGTGTTAACGCGTCCCTGTCCAGAACTTTAATTACTCAATAAGCTGCAGTTTTTCTCCTGAAAACACCTGACACAACGATCAGGAGTTTTTCACTGTCAGCTTGACCCTCTACTGTATATATATACATTTTTTTCTGACCTTGCCTGTAAACTGGCAATAAATAAATAAAATAAAATAAATATGCTAAACGACTCCACTCGCTCAGTCGTAATGCCCCCATATTAGTCATGCTCTTTTCCTTGATAGAAGTTGACTTCATACTCTCTAGGAAGGAGATTAGTAGAGAATTTTGTCGAAAATGGCATTCTTCGGGTTCCCCTGACCTCATCCCAATGCAAAGAAAACTGAAAAATTTTAAATTGTCGACAAGCAACTGAGAAATGACTACCGCTGTTGCCATGTTGAACAAATCACCTCCAATTTCACTGTCAAACGCCTTCGTGAAATCAGTGAAGATGACGTCAACTCTACCAACTTCCTCCAATGCGCGAGTTTACTGGTCTGTTGAGAGCAATACACTGGAAAGAAAAGAGCGATTTTGTCTGAAGCCATACTGGAGCTTAAAGAGCAATCGGTTTTCCTCAGGGAACTTCATGGTCACCTTCTTAATTATCGATTCCATTATTTTACAGAAAATGGAGGCAAGGCTGAAAGGCCGATAATTGTTGACATTAGATCAAGCCCACTCTTGTATATGGGTATATATTTGCTGCCTTCCATTCGGCTGGCAGTTTCCCAGGTCAAAGAACGAATTGAATGTATGCGCTAGTTATTTGGAGAGTTCGCCGGCCAGTTCTTTCAAGAACTTTGCCGGTAAATCGTCCGGACGGATGACTTGCCTTCTTTGAGATTTTGCAGTTCTCGTTCCACGAGAGGTTCCGGGAAGAGTGTATATTCAAGAACTGGACCGGCGTCTATAATACCACTGTTGTCATGATCAAGCTGAAGTTCCGGTTCTTTAGTGAATACCGAGGCAAAGAACCGACCCAAGAGCTCGGCTTTCTCGCAAGTTTCAACGATGTCAACAGATTTCGAAGAGTCTAGCAAGAGGGCGTTTATGAACACCATAATAGTTTTTGAATGTCAGATTGGGAACCAGATTTAAAAACTGGTATTATCAGAGAATTTTTCCAATAATCGGGGAAGAAACCGTTTTCGAGAAATACTTAGAATCATTTGCTTAGTAGAGGTGGAAAATCTCTTAACCATTGAATAGGTGGGTTTGGAATGTTATCAGCTCCTACCGAATTTGAATATTTTAGGTGAGCTATTTCTTTTTGAATACGTAAAGGCGAGAAATTAATGCTTTTAGCAGTGAATTTGAATTTGAAAGCAGATGAATTGAGGAAGTAAGGCTAGTTTCAGTGGTATAGTGGTTGACAACAAACGAATTTAACAATTCTGCTTTCCCCAAATTATCTGTTACGAGATTTTTGTTGCAGACAAGTAAAGGCAGAGTTACTTTCAGACGCTTAGCCGATGACCGAACATGGAAGATTTGAGCAGCAGTTTCGGATGAATTGGCATCACTTAGTGCCCGAGGCTCTCTATGCGTATCCGGTGCGAGCCTAATTTTCGATGATTATTCGAATATTTGTGGAATCCTTAAGTGAACTGACAAAGAGCTTTTAAGATGGATCTTTAAGTTGCTTTCGTAATTTTTTAAGTTTTTTGGAGAAAATGTGGAACAGTTGAAGAAGCTGTATTTGAATTAAAAATCTTATACGGGATAAAAGCCTGGATTTTTTTCTGTTAGGATGTGCAAGAGCTCATGGAAAAAGTTTAGATCGTTGATTCAAAATATACTACGCTAATCTAGAGTGCTTACAAAATTATCTATTAATTTATGGTTTGTGTTAGCAAAGTCGAGGTTATTGCGTTTAACCTCAGAAAAGTAAACATTATTTTCTAATTTGAACGTTTCCGAAAGTTGTAGATTCCCTGGGTAGGAGAGCGGAGGAGGATTTGATTTGAGCATGCCAAGAGGCTAACCGAAGAAAAACGGCTAGCCGAAGAGGTCAAATATGTCGAAAACCGTTCGTTAAATGTAGCGAATCTTTTTTCACATGCAATAAGAACCCATAGTAAAACATGGCATCCCGTACTACTGGACTCCGTTGGCAATCCTGTAGTTGATGTTAAATTGACGGCTGATAGTTTTAACGTTTTCTTGTGCAGAACATTTATTGAAAATTTGACCGCTCCCCCTCCAGGTTTGGACCGGTGCCGTCCTCGAGACCATAATTTTTACCCTCTGGGACGTAACCGTAGCCATTCGACGTTTTCGTCAATCTTATAGTCTTAGACCAGATGGCGTACCGATCAGTATTATAAAGGCGGATGCTAATGATATTTTCCCGTCACTTCTATGTAAGATATTTTATCTAGCTCTTGAAAGTGAAACCTTTCCCAGTGTATGGAAGGAATCGCACATTCTACCTATCCCAAAACACGGCCAATCTACGTCATTTGACGCTTCTCGGCCAATCAACACACTGTCCGCAGCTTCGAAAATCCTGGAGACCTCGATCAAAGATAAGATGATATATCATTTAACTGAGAATAACCTATTGAGTGCAGCCCAGCATGGGTTATTCAAAACAAGGTGTAAGCTCTCTTTCTTTGATCATGTTCTACAATCGAGGGATAATGGCTTTGCACTTTACATAGTCTATTTCAATTTCACTAAGGCCTTCGATCGTATTGACCATGCCCTTCTTCTCCTGAAACTCTCCTCTTTCGGTATATGTGGTAAACTTCTGAGCTTGATATCTTCTTACCTGAGCTCTCGTTCACAACATGTTAAGATCTCCAAGGCTATCTCAAACTCGGCACGTGTGAGGAGTGGAGTTATTCAGGGTAGTGTGCTAGGCCCGCTTTTATATTGTCTTTTTGTCAATGATGTGCCAGGTTTATTTCTAAATGGTTAGCCCTTTATGTATGCCAACGATTTAAAAGTTGCCTATCGATACAAGCCGGCAGATCACGACACCGCGTTTGATTTATTTAAAAATGATCTCGAGGCCTTTGCCCAGTGGTGCTGCACATGGCGCCTTTCCCTTTCTTGGAACAAATGTTCCGTTATGGTTGTCGGTGACAACCATCAGCCTCATCTAAGCATAGATCAGTATCAGTATCAGTATCAGTATATTTGAGGGAGATGTAGGGGAGTCACCTTGGAATTACCTATTTGTACATGCAATTTGTGGTATCAAAAAATAGTATTTCGATGTGTTGGCGAGGCCAAAATGTGGAACAAAGTTGAAAAAGAGCAGACAGTGAAAAAACTCCCGGTGATATTAAGGAGAAAAAAACTGTTGCCCTTGGGAGGGGGGGGGGTCCAACGGGGGGCATTTCGGAGGTCACATGATGCTCCATTGCTGATTGCAGCGTCCGTTGAGGGATTTCAAAGGCTGAAATAGATGTCCAGATCATCCTCGGTCCATTGCGGTTCGAACCATGGCCACGATTTAAATGTACCTGGCATTGTTAAGGACCTGGGCCTATTATATTCCAAAAGTCTCAATCTTTCAGAGCATTGCGTTCTGATTGTCTCCAAAGCACGCAGAACTGCCGGGTTTATCCTCCGAAATTTTAAAACATTTGAAATTAGACTCCGCCTTTATAAAATGTACGTTAGGCCTGGCCTGGAATACTGCTCGTTTCTATTTAGCCTTCTGCGCGCTAGCGAACGGAAGAAAGTAGAATCGGTCCGGCACTTCTTAACGAAAAGAATTTTATCGTTGGAGCGCCGTAATCTGTTTTATCAAGAACGCTCTGGGCTTGTAAACATTGATCTTTTATGGTTTCGACGAGTGCAGAAGGGACTCTTTTTGCTGTTTAAGCTTTTGAATAGTCGTACATTTAATCCCCTTACCACTTTGAGGCAGCTTGACCATCCTCAGCACAGCATTCATCGCAATGTCTTTTTATTTCCTCCATAAGCTCGCACAGTTATGTATCGACGGCTCTTTTTGGTAAACGCCATGGCCATGTGGAATAAACTTCCCCATAATATAAGAATCCAGCGAAGTTATTCATTGTTTTAAGATAACTATTACTAGTTTTTTGCATTCAGAACAGTTTCCAAGAATTCTTGGCACCGACACGGTAGAATCTGTTTTCCTGTTCGACGGAGTGCGCGGCATCTGAACCCGATCTCAGGTGTTACCTTGAGGGATACGGCACCGTCTCTGCAGCCTGCACCCACTGACTTCTTCGGCAGACATGTGAGCAACCGTACACGGATGCTTTCTTGCCTGGGGCAGAATCCCGGTTCCTAGCAAAGACAGAGAGACGGCGTACAGACTGCAATTGTGTTAACCCTTCCCTGATCTGAATTGCTATCATCCTTACAGGTGGCAGTTTTTTCTCCTGAATAACATAAAGATAGGAAAAACACTTATAATGATATATATTCAGGAGTTTTCTTTCACTGCCAGCCTCTACCCACTGAATATTTCATCTTACAATGCCTGTAAACCGGCATTAAATACAACTATTATTATAATATTTGGTTCGGGGTTGTTAGAATGTTCATGTGTCTTATGCCGTCCACTGTCTGATTAGGAGGCTACTGCTTTTTGATCGAACTGGAGGTCGATGTGTTTATGGACATTTGATGCGCTGAGTGGTATTTTATTGTGATCTGGCTTTCTCCATAGAAATGACCTCCGAGCGTGTTTAATTTCTCCATTCCAGATTTTGAGGTTTCTTTCGCTCAGTCTGGATTGCTTGAGGAGTTCTTCTTTGAGCCCTTTTCATTTCTCCCTCTTCGCAGGTGAAAATATCCGGCTGAAAAACCATTGGATGAGAGCTTCGAATCATAGGTTTTCCTGCTCAGCAAAAGCTGGGCTTCTAACTCATTCTGCAGGACAAGTTTCAGTGGTCTTGGTTGGCTGGACTCATCATTTGAGTCTCTTAATTGACTTATTCTGAAAGCTTTTTGAACGGTGACCTTCTCGTCCTCCTTTAAGAGACTTTCAAGATAGCTCTGGAATAGCTCTAAATCATCGTGTATTCTTGCTTTTGGGGTGTCAGATATAAATTTAGGCATGCCTTTGATAATTATGCATTTAATGCGATCCATTCGAGGCCTCTGTGGTCGTGTCTTAGTTTCGGGAATGAGATTATGATCACGCAGATTTCCGTCGGCTTCTGCGTTCAGTGGGTTTGTATAGGACACCTCGAACGCTTTGTTCTCTTCTTGATGCGGCTTCTTTGTTACTTGCATCTTTCGCCGAAGCAGTGTTTTGCTTGCGGAATTCCTAAACTTGGCCCGCGCATATTAACGCTCTGGCTTAGTCTGGTTTTCCTGGATGTAATGTGACGCTTCTCTTTTTTCTGACGCACCTGCCGGTCGTCCTTTTGTCGTACCGGATATTCGTTGTGGATAACGCTGAACCCCGTCAAAACACCGTCTTCTTCCTCATTGGTTGTTACGACTGAGGAAACTGTGTTTTGCGTAGTTTCTTTTGTTTTGCTCAGTTTCCGTCATTGCCAATTCATTCTCTTCGAGTATAATTCGATGAAGTTTCTTCAATTTTTCTTTCTCCATCTTCAGCCCATGCATATCCTTTTCAATTTCCAAAATTTTTTGAAGAAGTTAAAAGCATGTTGCACACGCTTCGTCCTCGTAATTGACATCCAACAAACTTATTGAACTTTTGCCCGTTTGACAGGAGGTGACTTTAAGAAAACATCCGGCAGTGTAGTCATTCCTATTATGACTAGTGTTTATTACATCATTTAAATGTAAATTATCGAGTTTGACGTATGGTGATAGCTCAGTGATGTCACCGTCGCCTCTCACACATTGGTGTCTTGGTTCGAACCTCAACAGTGCATCGTATTTTGCACGATATCCGAGGGGTGTATTTTTGACTTCCTTTATAGACCGCAAAAATGATGAATAGTGTTAAAGTTATGGGACGAAGATTTTTAGCGAGATCACGTTTATCAATAAAATAGCGAAATGACTCAGCCTCTTGTAGACTGAAAGATCTCGTAGAGCTGCTGATGAGAAGTGTACAGGAGGAGGATATCGGACGTTTCCGCTGCTGTCCTGTGGTAGTCTTATGAGGATGAGGAGTATGTCGAATAGAGTCCAAAGCTTAACAAATAAAGTCCGCAAGAGAAGACCGAAATCTTGAAAGCAGTAAATTCCTTGGATGTCGAAAATTTTAAACCGAATTCGAAAGCCGCGCATATATATAAGTGCGATTTCCGAGGTACCTCAAATGACAGCAGAAGTTGAAGTTTTTATCTTTAAACGCTTTACTTAGTACGCCTGGCCACTGGCATTCACCGTTGCATACCGTCCACCAAACCAGAATGTCGAACATGATGTCATTCTCGTAACGGAACTGACTAAGACTTGCTTGAAAAAGGATGTCCTTATCGTTGGAGACTTTAGCGCTCCTACTATCGACTGGGAAAACTGGAATGTTTCGGGTCCACCGGATACATTCGGTTATCGTTTGCTTGAAATGGCAGGCAAAACATTACTCTTCCGAGAATAAACCGTTCGGGAAACTAGTAAGCGAAGGGCCACGTTCCAATTGCCTAGGCATCGTGTTCACCCGAGATGAGGATAATGTGCTTGATTATCAATATCTACCGCCAATGGGTGCTAGCGACCACGTTGTACTGCTTTTTGAGTATTCCATGTTCTCATAGCCTAACGTACTTAAGCTACCGGAAACCATCCTCTGGAAGGGAGATTTTTCCAGCATGCACACGCAAATCTTAGCAAGACCGTGGACAACCACATTGTGGGGAACTAGGGACGAATGCTGGAGAACTTTAATTTCGTTGGTAAAAAAATTTAATCTTCATTTTCCCCTTAAACGAAAGAAAACAAACAATCATCCGTTGTGGATAAACTGCGAACTTCAGGTCACCTTTTGACGAAGAAGTACGATGTGGGAGTGGTTTTGACTCCGAAGGCACTATAAGTTAACCACACTACATAAATATTTGGAGCATCCCAAGATCCCATACGGTTACATACGCAATAACCAAAAAAATGATGACCCGATTCCAGTGCTGCGGTCCCAAACGGAGTACTGCAAATGGATGATCAAACAAAAGCTTCAATCCTCTCTTAATTCTTCAGTTGGTACTCACTCATGAATCAAATCCTCCTCCACTCTCCTACCCAGGGAATCTACAACATTCGGAAACGTTCACATTAGAAAATAATGTTTACTTCTCTGAGGTTAAACGCAATAACCTCGACTTTGCTAACACAAACCATGAATTAACAGATAATTTTCTAAGCACTCTAGATTAGCATAGTATATTTTGAATCAACGATCCAAACTTTTTCCATGAGCTCTTGCACATCCTAACAGAAAAAAATCCAGGCTTTTATCCCGTATAAGATTTTTAATTCAAATACAGCTTCTTCAACTGTTCCACATTTTATCCAAAAAAAACTTAAAAAATTACGAAAGCAACTTAAAGATCCATCTAAAAGCTCTTTGTCAGTTCACTTAAGGATTCCACAAATATTCGAATAATCATCGAAAATTAGACTCGCGCCGGATACGCATAGAGAGCCTCGGGCACTAAGTGATGCCAATTCATCCGAAACTGCTGCTCAAATCTTCCATGTTCGGTCATCGGCTAAGCGTCTGAAAGTAACTCCGCCTTTACTTGTCTGCAACAAAAATCTCGTAACAGATAATTTGGGGAAAGCAGAATTGTTAAATTCGTTTGTTACCAACCACTATACCACTGAAACTAGCCTTACTTCCTCAATTCATCTGCTTTCAAATTCAGATTTACTGCTAAAAGCATTAATTTCTCGCCTTTACGTATTCAAAAAGAAATAGCTCACCTAAAATATTCAAATTCGGTAGGAGCTGATAACATTCCAAACCCACCTATTCAATGGTTAAGAGATTTTCCACCTCTACTAAGCAAATGATTCTAAGTATTTCTCGAAAACGGTTTCTTCCCCGATTATTGGAAAAACTTCTCTGATAATACCAGTTTTTAAATCTGGTTCCCAATCTGACATTCAAAACTATTATGGTGTTCATAAAACGCCCTCTCTTGCTAGACTCTTCGAAATCTGTTGACATCGTTGAAACTTGCGAGAAAGCCGAGCTCTTGGGTCGGTTCTTTGCCTCGGTATTCACTAAAGAACCGGAACTTCAGCTTGATCATGACAACAGTGGTATTATAGACGCCGGTCCAGTTCTTGAATATACACTCTTCCCGGAACCTCTCGTGGAACGAGAACTGCAAAATCTCAAAGAAGGCAAGTCATCCGTCCGGACGATTTACCGGCAAAGTTCTTGAAAGAACTGGCCGGCGAACTCTCCAAATAACTAGCGCATACATTCAATTCGTTCTTTTGAATCTGAGAAACTGCCAGCCGAATGGAAGGCAGCAAATATATACCCATATACAAGAGTGGGGCTTGATCTAATGTCAACAATTATCGGCCTTTCAGCCTTGCCTCCATTTTCTGTAAAATAATGGAATCGATAATTAAGAAGGTGAACATGGAGTTCCTTGCGGAAAACCGATTGCTCTTAGAGCTCCAGTATGGCTTCAGACAAAATCGCTCTTTTACTTTCCAGGATATTGCTCTCAACAGACCAGTTAACTCGCGCATTGGAGGAAGTTGGTAGAGTTGACGTCATCTTCACTGATTTCACGAAGGCGTTTGACAGTGTCCCACACAAACGTCTAATCTATAAATTATCTGAAATTGGAAAAAGAGGAATGCTGCTGATATGGATTGCAGATTTTCTTACAGCAAGATTTCAAAACGTGTGCATCGATTCCTCAAAGTCAACAGCTACTCCGGTTCTGAGTGGTGTCCCCCAAGGCTCCGTTTTTAATAATAATAATAATAATAATAATAGTTGTATTTAATACCGGTTTACAGGCATTGTCAGATGAAATATTCAGTGGGTAGAGGCTGGCAGTGAAAAAAACATTCCTGAATATATATCATTTTAAGTGTTTTTCCTATTTTCATGTTATTCAGGAGAAAAAACTGCCGCCTGTAAGGATGATAGCAATTCAGATTAGGGAAGGGCTAACACAATTGCAGTCTGTATTCAGTCTCTCTGTCTTTGCTAGGAACCGGGATTCTGCCTCAGGCAAGAAAGCATCCGTGTACGGTCGCTCACTGTCTGCCGGAGAAGTCAACGGGTGCAGGCTGTAGAGACGGTGCCGTATCCCTCAAGGTAACACCTGGGATCGAGTTCAGATGCCGCGCACTCCGTCGAACAGGAAAACAGATTCTACCGTGTCGGCGCCCAGAATTCTTGGAAACTGTTCTGAATGCAAAAAACTAGTAATAGTTATCTTAAAACAATGAATAACTTCGCTGGATTCTTATATTATGGGGAAGTTTATTCCACATGGCCATGGCGTTTACCAAAAAGAGCCGTCTATACATAACTGTGCGAGCTTATGGAGGAAATAAAAAGACATTGCGATGAATGCTGTGCTGAGGATGGTCAAGCTGCCTCAAAGTGGTAAGGGGATTAAATGTACGACTATTCAAAAGCTTAAACAGCAAAAATAGTCCCTTCTGCACTCGTCGAAACCATAAAAGATCAATGTTTACAAGCCCACAGCGTTCTTGATATGACAGATTACGGTGCTCCAACGATAAAATACTTTTCGTGAAGAAGTGTTGGACCGATTCTATTTTCTTCCGTTTGCTAGCGCGCAGAAGGCTAAATAGAAACGAGCAGGACCATTACTCTTCTTAGTCTATTTCAACGACTACGTTGAATACCTTGGTTGCAGCGCCATCATGTTTGCAGACAATGTTAGATTGTGGAGGGTCGTCAGATCTGATGCCGATAGACACGCACTTGAAGAGAGTCTCAACCATCTAAGCAGCTGGTCTGCTTGCTGGCTCTAAAATTTTAACGTTGGGAAGTGTGTGATTCTAATACTCCGTACCAGAAAGACCAGTAAGGAAGATGATACCTACCAATACCTTCACAATGGGCAGCCCCTTTCGATTATTGAGGAACATAAGGACCTCAGTGTTCTTATAAACTCCTCACTCAAACCATCTTCACAGTGTGTAAAGGCAGCTCAACCTGCAACAGAAGTTTTGTTTGCGCTCAGACGTGGAGATTTATAAGGAACTTTTCCGAAAAACCTACGGAGCATTTGTTCGATCTCACTTGGAATATGCAATCCAGGGCTGGCGTCCGTGGTTTAAGAAGGATTATCTACAGCTCGAACGAATACACGCGAAGGCTACGTAGATGGTCAAGAATCTTAGTCATCTGCCAGACTAGTGCAACTTGATTTGTTTCCTGTCAATCACAGGGAACTACGGGGTGATCTCATTCAAACCTACCAGATTATCAGAGGCCGCGAGTGCGCCCTAGAATTTGCTGACTTCTTCGAATTGGCTGAGATGGAACATCTGCGGGGTAATCCCTTTAAACTGCAGAGGAAGTTGGTTCACACGGACGTCCGTCGGAACGCTTTTCACAGAGGATCGTTGGTACATGGAACGGACTCCCTGATGAGGTGGTCCTTTCAAAAACTCTTGACACATTTAAATGCAAAGTGGATACTCATTTGCTGAGAAACTATTGTACATGTAATGAAGCTTGTGTCAGTAGTGGCAGCTTATGCCTGGCCCACACATATCGATTACCTTACGTTTTCATTTGTCAGAGTTTTTGCTGTAAAAGTTTATTCTTTTATCATTTTTGAATGTGAATAGGGAGCTCAAGGGCGAAAGCCTTATTCCCTCAATAAAGTGACTTTTCCAAACATGGATTTTTACCGGACCGCTCTTGAAACCTGCCACATATCTTTTTAATATCTACTAACCTCTCTTCGTAATGATCATCTATCTGTACTAGTTATCTATTTTGATCTTCGTAAGGCATTCGATGAAGTGCCTCATAGACGATTTCTAGCTCAACTAGAAGCTATAGGATTTCGAAGTCCTCTTACTGACCTTTAGAGTCAACCTATATGATCGAAAACAAAACGTTTTAGTCGGGTCTTCATACGCAAGTGCTACCCAGATTGTGAGTGGTGTCCTTCAAGGTGCCGTATTAGGTCCTTTGTTGTTCTTTCTTAACATAAAGGATATCTCATCGATAGTTAACCATTCTCAATCTTTTATTTATGCTGATGACCTCACATGCGTGTATTTCTTCTCTATCTCAACAACCGAACGATGCCCTGAACAAATTCATTCGGACTTAGACGCTGTTTCGGCGTGGAGCTCCACATGGCTAATGGAGTTCTCACCTTCGTAGTGTAAGGCTGCCTGTAAGGCCTGGAGGGCTGCCACAACCTGTTCTTTTTAAAGGCTGCCCTACGACTGAATGTTCCTTCATCAAGGACTTGGGCTTAAGCTATACCAATAAATTTGATCTTTCGCAACATGCCGATAGAATTACGGCCAAAGCTGCTAAGATTTGTGGCTTTATTTCTTATAATTTCTACCTTCCTGAAATTAAAGTAAGATTTTATCGGATGTTTTTGCTTCCCATTCTTGAATTTTACTGGTCATTTCTTCGGTTTAATGAACGAATCTAGCCGTTCAAAAATTGAAAAGGTCCAAAGACATTTTACAAAAAAACTCCTGTTTCCGAATCTTTCAACTTCTTTCCTACTCAACAAGATGCCAGCCAACGAAGCTAAAATTTCTTTGGGTCAGGAGACTGAAAGCAGGATTTGTCTCCTTTTTCTGACTAAATAATAGCTCAACTCTCCCAAAACTTTCTGTCATAACCTCCGTTAGTCTTCCGTAAAACTTAAGAAATTCTGCATACTCCACGTGCTAACACTCTCTTCTTCACTTCTAGATATAGCTTTCTTTGGAGTAACTTGCCACTTTAAATTAGGTCGTTAACTAGTCTATCTGCATTCAAGCGAAGACAGCACATTTATTTAAACATTGATTCTATTTACCTTTCACTTTCCTCATTTTTTCCCAGTAGCTTTCTCCAGGACTCGGAGAAAGGACCATTGGGAATTTAAGTGACCCTCTTGAAACTATATTTTCGCTACCTCGAGTCCCCCATGAATCATGATGTCTCCTCATATCAACATTCATCCAAACGATGAAGTCATTCGGACGTAGACATTCGGTGTTACACAGTCTAAAATGCTGCCGTTTGTTGGATACTTACCATCATCAGAATTCAATTCTGTATCCTAAGATGCTGAGGCCTCAATTTCACTGACGCATTTTCGTGAGATTTTCTTTCTACGCCTATGTGATCAAGAACAAACCATCTAGACGTTTCCATATCTTCTAATGAAATGCTACTGCATTATTACCCTTCTCTACCACCTGACCTTATTTTCCTAAGCAGTATTTTTCTCCTACCTTCTATTCGAAAATGAAGGCTTATTGAACTCTGCTTCCATTTTTAAGCTGAGAGTTTTTAAACTGCCTATCTTTCTAGTTCCCTATCAATCTTTAAACATCGCTGCATTTTGACCTAGCAGGACAAGTTCTGTCTACATTATTAAGTGTTTGTGCATTTCAGATGTACACATTGTCATAACATTAGTTCGTTACTAATGTTTGTTTAGACAGTGCCTTGTCGGTGCTTTCGAAATATAACTTCTAGTCTAAATTGAGATGTTTGTATACCAATGCTCAGAGTCTCCTATCGAAAGTAGATGAACTCAAAGCATTAGTATCAGACCGAACCCCCGATATCGTTGCCATTACGGAAACGTGGCTCAAAGCCGAAATCGCGGATAGTGAGGTTTCGATTGATGGATACCAACTTTTTCGAAAAGACAGAGAAAATAGAAAGGGAGGAGGAGTGGCCGTATATGTTAGGACAGGAATCTCGGCAGTCGAACGAGCACACTCCATTTTCCTGAATATGAATTTCTCTGGATAAAGATAAAAAGGATTGTTCACAGAACCTACAATTTTTGACGATCTACAGACCACCGAACATTCCAAGTGCAGCTGATGAGTCCCTCCTACATTTGCTCAAGGAAGTAGCAAGCCACCAGGAGGTGCTTATTGCTGGAGATTTCAATGCACCTATAGTAGACTGGGTTAATCTGACAGTTGATGGTGCACCAACTTCCTTCGGCCACAAGCTAATGGATCTCACTCTCGACCAACCTCTGGTACAGAAGGTTCACATACCAACAAGAATTAGAGAGAACCAGAAGGCAAATTGCCTGGACCTTGTATTTACAAAGGACTTCTCTAGCATTGATGAAGTGTATTCTATTGCACCCCTCGGTAAGAGTGACCATGGTACGCTGATGTGGGATTACTCACTTTATTCTCAGCGCCAGAATGGAACGGAATGCAAGTGAAATATATGGAAGGCTGATTTTAACGCGATGAGGAAAGAACTGATGTCTATGAGATGGGATTGTTTGCTTAAAGGGAATCCAGAGGATGACTGGCGATCATTTAAGACAGTCTCACTCGATCTGATTGAACGCTTTTGTCCAGTGAAGGTGCAAAAAAGAAAAGCCGCCCCGCCTGGTTAACAAGAGAAATTAACAGGCAGCTAAAGAAGAAGAATAAAAAATGGAAGGTATTCAGGCAAACAGGGTCAGCAGAGCATCTCAAAGAATTTCGTCATCAAAGAAACGCTGTAAAAAGAATGATTCTCCAAGCAAGGAAGAACTATGAATCAAGAATTATTCAACAGGCTGAATATAAACCAAAACTTTTATTCCATTATATCAATAGCCGACTAAAAAACAAGGACCCAGTAGCAGTACTCATGGATGGGAATGGTGTTGAAGTCGTTGAAAATTGCGACAAAGCTGAGTACTTTGGTCGTTTTTTGCCTCGGTTTTCACTAGAGAACCGGAACTTCAGCTTGACCACGTCAACAGTGCTGTTATAGACGCCGGTCCAGTGCTTGAATATATAATCTTCCAGGAACCTCTCGTGGAACTAGAACTGCGAAATCTGAAAGAAGCGAAGTCATCTGGTCCGGACGATATACCGGCCAAGTTCTTGAAAGAACTGGCCAGCGAACTGTCCAAACCACTAGCGCATATATTTAATTCGTCATTTGAATCAGGGAAACTGCCATACGAATGGAAGGCAGCAAATATATACCCCATATACAAGACTGGGGCTCGATCTAATGTCAAAAATTATCGGCCTGTAAGCCTAACCTCCATTTGCTGTAAAATAATGGAATCAATAATCCAGAAGGCAACCATTAAGTTCCTTGAGGAAAACAAATTACTCTCAGATCTCCAGCATGGCTTCAGACAGAATCGCTCCTGTCTTTCTAGTTTATTACTCTCCACAGAGCAGTGGACTCGTGCACTGGACGAAAATGGTAGGGTTGACGTCATATACACTGATTTCAAGAAGGCGTTTGACAGTGTCCCACACAAACGTCTCATCTACAAATTATCTGAAATTGGCATAAGAGGAATGCTGCTGACATGGATCGCAGACTTTCTTAAAGATAGATTGCAAACTGTGTGCGTCGATACCTCGAAGTCAACACCGACTCCGGTGCTAAGTGGTGTCCCCCAAGGCTCGGTATTAGGGCCGTTACTCTTCTTAGTGTACATCAACGGCTGTGTCAACGACCTGGATTGCAGCGCCATCATGTTTGCAGATGATGTTAAATTGTGGAGGGTCATCAGATCTGATTTCGATAGGCACGCACTTCAAGAGGATCTCAACCGTCTTAGCAGCTGGTCTGCTCGTTGGTTCTTAAATTTTAACGTTGGGAAGTGTGTGGTCCTAAGACTGCGTACAAGAAGGACCAGTGAGGAGGATGATTCCTACCAATACATTCTCAATGGGCAGCCCCTTTCATTTGTTGAGGAACAGAAGGACCTCGGTGTTCTAATAAACTCCTCACTTAAACCATCTTCACAGTGTTTAAAGGCAGCTAAACGTGCTACACAGGTCTTATTTGCGCTCAGACGTGGATTTTTGCAGATTGATAAGGAACTCTTCCGAAAAACCTACGGGGTATTTGTTCGATCTCATTTGGAATATGCCATCCAGGCCTGGCGTCCGTGGTTTAAGAAGGATTATCTACAGCTGGAACGAGTGCAGGCGAGGGCTACGAAGATGGTCAAGAATCTAAGTCATCTGCCTTACGAAGCCAGACTGGTTGAACTTGATTTGTTTCCTCTAAATTACAGGCAACTACGCGGTGACCTCATCCAAACCTACCGGATTGTCAGAGGCCGCGATTGTGCCCTAGAATTTGCTGACTTCTTCGAATTGGCTGGGACGGAACATCTGCGGGGTCATCCCTTTAAACTGCAGAGGAAGTTTGTCCACACGGAAGTCCGTCGGAACGCCTTTTCGCAGAGGGTGGTTGGAGCATGGAACGGACTCCCTGACGAGGTGGTCCTTTCAGAAACTGTTGACACATTTAAATTCAAACTAGATACTCATTTTCTGAGAAACTATTGTCAATATAATGAAGATTGTGTAAACAGTGGCAGGTTGCACCTGGCCCACACATATCGATGACCCTACATTTTCATCTGTCAGATATATCACTGTAAACGTTTGTACTATTGACATTTTTGCATGTGAATAGGGAGCTTAAGGGCGAAAGCCTATTTCCCTCAATAAAGTGACTTAAAGTGTCTTGAAAGTGACTTAAAAATTCTAAAAAAATATAGGTAAGGATAGTAGTTCTCTTCCTGAAACCTGCCAAGTCACCGGTTCCACAGGAATGGAAAACTGCCCTTATTCCACCGACGCACAAAGGGAATTCCAAGCTGAAATCAGAAAATTACTGTCCCATTAGTTTAACCTGCATTTTGTGCAAGGTCATGGAAAAACTTATTAAGAGACATATAATATATTAAGAAGAACATATAATGTGCTGACAAGCATGGCTTTCGCTCTGCTCACCCATGTATTACGAGTGGACTTTACTCGCAGGAAAAATGTACAAAAGCCATAGACAAAGGCCATCCAGTTTATGTAATTTCTTTTGACTTCAAGAAGGCGTTTAAAGCGTGACACATCGGTGACTTTTAAATAAAATTTGGCAACTTGGTATCCAGGGTAACGGCTCTAAATGGATCAAATGGTTCCTGTCATGCAGAGGGCAAATAATATTTGTTAGAACAGCTGACGCCGACTGGGTAACAGCAAAAAATGTGTTCCACAGGGTTCAGTCTAAGGTCCTCTTCTGTTCCGCATTTATGTAAACAACTGCCATCAGGTTTGCAGATGATATCGATATCTGGAACACAATCAGCTCTGTTGACGATGCGTAGAAACTACAAGAAAACCTGGACAAATTTACTGTCTGGTCCAGCCAGTGGCTTATAACGTTTAATATACCCAAATGTGTAGTCTTACGCTTGGAATCTGGAAGAAGACGTTTCCCCAAACACCAGTACTACCTGAACGGAATTTTATTAAAAGAAGGAGATAAGCACAAAGATCTAGGTATCTGGATAGCTTTTAACCTAATGCCCTATGAACACTCTAAACAAGCCATCCAAAAGGTAACGAGCATCATGCACTGGAGCAGGCACGCTTTCATAGTCTTTCCTCCCAAACAGTTTTCACAGATCTTCAGCATTGTCGTTAGACCACATTTTGAATATGGAATGCTGGCATGGATGCCTTGGATAAAGAAAGACAGTGATCCCATCGAGCAGGTGCAAAGACGGGCAACAAAACTGGTGGAAGGTCTTCGGACCCTGTCATATCCAGAAAGACATATCAAGCTTAACATGTTTCCTTTATCCTACAGACAAATGATATGTGACCTGCTATGGACATTCCAAATTATCCACGGACATGTCTGTTCGCTGAAATCCGAAAATTTCTTTGATTTTAAAAACATGACTCACCTGCGCGACCATTCATATAAGGTCAAACTCAAATGTATACGCCTTGATCAACGAAAATGTCTTTCAGTCAGCGAGTGGCTCAACCATGGAACTCACTTCCAAGCGAAATAATGACGTCGAATACCGTGGATATTTTCAAACGAAAGTTCGACTGCTTAATTTTTGATAATCGGCAACTCTCCCTGCAGGTTTTGCTTCATGATTTCAATTTATGTGCATCGTACCATTAAATGTTCGATGTAAAATGTTTAACTGTATTTTACGTTGTCTGTATATACTTGCATTTATAATGTCGATTGTACATAAATAGGGTCAACGAGGGATTTGTACGTTAACCTCAAAATATACCATATGCAACGCTTTGCACATTCCTGCCTCTGAAGATGTTATCTTTTATTTCTCGTTATACTTTACCCTTCACTGGTTCTGTGCTTCAACACCCATTTTTAAAAAAATATTTTCCAAATTAAATATGTTATTTCATACGTTATAGTACCATATTTACTTATTGTTGAATATTCACGAATGGAGGTGAATTTCCGCATTATAGGTAGGTGTATGAGTAAATAAGAAGAAGTAGAAGAAGAAGAAGAAAAAGAAGAAGAAGAACACGAAGAAGAAGAAGAAGTTTGTTAGTTCACTGAAATCATGGCTTTATTCGTCCGAGCTTTTGAACTCTTACTAGAGTCCATCGTTAGAGATAAAACAGTAACATAATCGAGTAACATTTATAGAGGCAGGGGGCAATCAGATACCAGTGACGCCAGTCCGGATGTGACAACGTAGGGCCCTGTATGCCGGGGCCAGATCACTAAATGGATTTACTGATTTCTCCTCGGATGCACAGGCTTCATTCAATTCTCGGCTTGTCATTCATCTGTTGTGGGCGATTATCTTTGTGGCTGCAAGGTCAAACTCGTGACCCGTTTCGTAGGTGTGGGCTGTCACTTGTGATAAGCTATCCCCCGTCTCACAGCCAGCTTATGCTCGTGTATGCGCGATCCAAGCATGCGTCTAGTCTATCCTGTGTAGTTACAGGAACAGTTTTGGCACGGGATGCGATACAATACACCCGACTGCTCATTAATATTTAAGCTGTCTTTGATTTTCATGACACCGTTCCGCATAGTGCCTTTGGTTCGGTATGCAATTCCGACAGCTACTCCCACAGAAATTCACTCGGTCGCTTCTGACACGTCTTTGATGTAGGGCATCGCATACCATACCGTAGGGGATGATTATGGTTTGGTCGTCTGGGGGTGAACACGTTGAAATCGGTTTATGAAAGCCTTTGGATAGCCGTTCCGCATAAGCTGGCCACGGAGGTAACGTGCCTCACGTGCTTTTTTACCGGGTTGCTGCAATGAATCTGGATGCGTTCGAGCAGTGTTTACACACAGCTTCATTTTTGAGCCACCGGATGGTTGCTGTGAAAATTAAGAAGATATTTGGTGTTCATCGCTTTCCTGTAGACAGCCGTTTATATTTCGTCGTTAGGATGCCGCCTGACGAGTACATCAAGTAAGGGGAGCTGCTGCTCTTTTTCTTCTTCCCTCGTGAATTGTATATCTGGGAAGATCGAGTTTTGGTGATCATGGAAATGCTGAAACATTTTCTTCTTCACGATAACAAATGTTTCGTCTACGTAACGGCGCCAAAAGATAGACTGCTGTTGGGTGAAAGCGCTCTTCTCCAGTTATTCAAGGACCAATTCTGCCCCTAAACTGGAGAAAAGGGATCCCATTGGAGTTCCCTTGATCTGCTCATAGGGTTCTCCGTCAAAGGCGAAATAGGCCTTTTGACAAAATTCGAATAGCTTCATAAGGTTTTCAATTTTGAGAGAACTCTGGATTTCGTTGTATGACATGTCAAGTTTCGTGAGCCATACGTCTTGTGGTAAACTCGGTGGGATGGATGTGAATAAGGAATTCACGTGAAAAGAGACCATCATTTCGTCCGATTGAATCCTCCAACCCTGGAGGTATTCCAGGAATATGGAGGCTGAACGGACTGAGGCAGGTGGATTTTTTGGAGGAATTTCAGTTTCGAGTACATCCATTTTGATAGATTATAGGTGGGACAACTTTTGGCCACAGTGCAACATTTGGTTTATGGACCTTTGGCAGACCACAGAAGTGAGCCAGAGCCGTATCCATTGGTTTTATTTGGTGCCGTTCGTTCTCCGTAATCACATTTTGGCGTTTGAATTCTCCGAGTAATGTATTCAACTGCCCTGCTTCCGCTTTGGCTTGTGCGTCCTGTGCTTGTCTAAAAAATTCTCTATCATTAAAAAGAGCCTTGGATTTCTCATTGTAATCTTCTCGATTCATTGCGACATTTGATCGCCCCTTATCCGCGGGTCGAATGATAATTTATTCGTCCGTCCTTACTTCCTTCATAGCTGTTCACTTATTCTTCGAAACACATTGGGTTGGTCTACATGTTATCAGCAAAGATGTAACACGTTGTTGTCGGAGTGTTTCTCGTCCTCGGTTAATTCTTTTCTCACAAGCATGGATTCCAGGGCTGCAATAAATGTGACAGCGTCAGCATCGGCGGTGTTAAAACAAGTTTCATACCACCGCACCCGTAATGATCGGGCCTTCTGGGCCTTAAATATACAATTTTGATTTATTTATTATTTATATTTGTTGCTAAGTTAGTTGCTTGGATGAGAGGTTTTGGACAAATTTTGAGCTTTTTGTGTTGGATGCCTGTAACTTATTCCATTTTTGTTCCAAAATTACTCGCTTTTGGCTTGTCCGTGCGGCGCTATACCCGAGATTGTCTTACTAAGGCCCTCAGTGATGGCCTCACCGAGAACTTGGGCACAGGCTCTCTTATTCTGCTCGATCACAACCTTGTATTTTTGTAGACGCCCGTGACATTCAGCGATCAGAACTCTCGTCATCAGCTTGATATAGCACCTGACAACTTCCCTGACCATGACCATGTTAATGGGTGTCTTATATTTCAGGCATCGCAGCGTCAGTCCCTTTTGCACGCATTGGTGCAAAGTTGAATATTAAACCAGTTAATAGTGTTTTCATAGGCAATATTTTTAACCCCAATTAAACTGAACTTATGAGTTTATTTTACCGGGATGAATGGCTGTTATTAACCGGATGCCTGGCAATACTACACGGGTTAAGACATTGACCGGATGCGGTCACAGCATCATAAAAGGCATGACTTCTTGGCGAACAACTACCGAGAATGTGCATCGGCGAATATGATCCAGAGACAGATGCAGTTTTGCAGCGAAGGCCTCGAGTTTCATCACAACTATACAAAAATAACACAACTTTTTTCCTTCAAAGTTGGATTCAAATTTCTGACCTACGTGGATTTTCATCTTTTTTCGGTATTTTACTAGACTGGGCAATTTGGCAGCTCTTAAACGCCAATATTCTTGTTTGTAAAAGCCATAACGTCATCCTCTGACAGCTATTAAGATGTCTTCGCAGGACTATAAAACCTCATTATTGGACTCGCTTTCCCTGCTGGTTCTCAAAGTCCCACCAAATGAACAACGTCCGAGTCATTTTGAAATTTTCTTTGTATCATCAATCGTTTCATATATTGTGCATAGTCTCTAGAAAAACATCCCACATTACGACTATCAAGATATGGACATCCATATTTTTAAGGATTAGAACATCGAGGGAAGTTCGCATATGGGATTTGAACATAGGCACGCTGACGCACAAGCGTATGAATCAACCACTAGATCATCCAGGGACACTGACACATGAAGACAGTTTTTCCGCTTAAAATAAACCACCTATTTCATTCATTATTGGATGATCAAAAACCGAAATCAAAGCAAAATTGCTTGTGAGGAGGAGTATGTTCTCATTTTTCTTGGGTTTTAAGGAGATTGACAAAGCCCAAGAAGTACTATATCAATAAACATAAATTAGGATTCCCCTTGCTTATAGGTATAGTGGTTTAAATAAATAAATAACTATAAATTGTATGCTTTAGGCCAAGATGGCCCCATCATTACAAACTAAGTATCGCGGTTTAAATAAATGCAAGGTGTTTAATTGCTGCACTACGTGAACAGCCATGTGAACAGAGGAAATAATTAGTATGGTAGGCATATCCTACTCAGAACGATTCACCATTTTTTAAACAATAGTCAAGAATCTTTGGAATATACGGTCAACTAGGAAAGAAGCAGTGAAAAGGCTCCTATGGTTAAATCGGGGGTGGAGTTCGGCCAGCCGCCAATTTAAGATAAACTAGGAGAAATAACTGCTTCTCTAAAAAATTAATAGCTAGAGTTGATGGGATTGGGATAGTATTGTGATGTTGCTGACAACGTATGAGGGTTCACAACGCTCCTTGTCGGGTCAGAGGTAATATAACAGCAAGAGTTACCGTTTATAAACATCACGGAGGTGACAGAGGAGGAAATCATCGTAGACAACAGGTTGGAACGAAGTGGGGAAAGAAGAGGTCACGAGATCATCACCGAGATGCGACCTTGCTGACTGCATAGTCCGCCAACAAGAGACGAAAACATCAGAACCCGCCACGATCATCGATGGATCTCGAAGAACATCGTCAGGGTTGCAAAATCAGAGGAAAGTACCTTATACGGACAGCTAACATAAAGCATTCTCACAGTGAGTCACCAGAATCTGAAACGTACTCCATGCTGTGGTGGTTTTTACACAACACTAAGAACGTTTAGTGTAGGCTGGATATTATTTGCTGATAAATGACTAGACCTATAAGAAAGAGGGTATCCTTTTATCTGTTTATTGATATAGCACCTCTTGGGCACTTTCGGTCTACTAAGAACACAGGAAAAAAAATAGAACATACACCTTTCTGCAATCAATTTGGCTTTGGTTTGTGCTTTTGCTTATATAGTATTGTACGAAATATGCGATCTCATGTAAGGGAAAAAACTGTCTTTCAGTTCACTTTATTAGGTGAAAGATAGGCCAACAACTTTTCGCTTCCTATTGGTAAAAGGGTAGCTTAGAAAACTATCGGTTAATCGAAACGAATATATAAATAGCTAATCACGTATAAGGAGTAGTTTGAGTACATTTAGTTGTAGGTTAGCAAGCTACCGATGAGTGAGAGGCTTAATGTCAGTAAAAATATGCGATGCATTTGGAATAAAAATTCAGTTAGAAATGGTACTGAAATATAGCAAGTAGTATTGTACCAATAAGAAATCATTTCAAATGGGACAAGGCTAAATAGATCGGGTGGTACCATAGTGAACAAAGCTTAGCGATCGACTTTCTTCATAAAAATTTCAACGCAAGCACGCATAACAACATCCAGAAGTAGAGTTTTCCAAGATGTGTTCAGCTTGGCCCCAGTCACACGTAGTTTGAATCGATGACCTCTCAAATTCATGGTTTTTACTAATTGAAAGAAATCTCCAGGTGCGAGACAGTAATCCTGACCACGAAAAGAGTCCTGAGCGAAATTCAAAAAGAAGCAGCAGCTTGCACCTTGCAGACACAAACTGATATCTTAAACTTTCCAAAATAACTACTGAAAAAATTAAGCATTTCCCGCTAAAGGACTTTCATAGGGTGTTTATGTGTAAAATCCTTTTTTCTTAAATAAAGTGACTTAATTTGACTTATAGAAGGCTGTGGACGAGTGTAAACAACAGAACAGCCAATATGGTCATCTGTGTTCTCTTAACAATAAAACGAGATTCATATTGGAATTTACTTCGTCGGCAACTGCTAACGGTAGATTGTGACGGTATCAAGTTAGATATGATAGTCATAACATGAGTCGGTGAGTAGACATTTTGAACTGAGGAAGGGACTACTACCGGTAAGTTATGATGGTTGTAAGTTAGATATGGCAGTAATAACATTTGGCGGTGAGTAGACATGGTAAACTGAAGAAGGGACTGCTAACAGTGGGTATTGACGGTAGTAAGTTAGATATGGCAGTAATAACATGTGGCGGTGAGTAGATATGGTGAAACGAGGAAGGGACTACTCACGGTAGGTATTGACGGTAGTATGTTAGATAGGACAGTAATGACGTGCGTAGTAAGTACGATAGTGCAGTTGTAATTTATTTTATATTTTTATTCGTCCCTTTTTCGCCTTTTTGATTTTCTTTTTATTCCCATATCAATTTGTTTTAGTGCACTTCTGTTGTCTATCCGAAAATTGGTTTATTATACTATTTTTGGTTTGTGTGCTTGTGCGGAATGTTCGGTCCACACACCTCACGTTCATAAATTTGTGCAATTAGCCAATCGCCCATCACATCACACGTGAAATGTTCGAAAACTGCGCTACATCACCCTTTATTGCGTCGAATCACCCAAATCACGTGATATAGCGCGGACGCCTTCATAAGCAGTTCCGCATTCGGTACTAGCGATTCACTCGCCTAATAAAACATCCCTGAAAGCATTTACCCTGCGAAACGTGAGGGCACATGCCCACTCAGAACGGTTCGGCGCGAGCTGGAATCTAATAAGTTTTTATTTTTTTAGTACTGGATCGCAAATCTTGCCATTGCTTATGTACTAGTGGTCATAGGCTTTCTGCCGACAAAAGATTTTTAAAAAGCCACCAAGATGGGTTCAGTTATATTTTCACTGGTTTAGCGACGACATGGCCCTTAAGATGCGGGGACGAAAATTCACATATTAGTCGCGGCTTGGCTTTGTCTTGCCATTGGAATAATGTAGATTATAAGGGAGAGAGTGCGGTAGATGCCCCGCAAGTGCACTTCAATATAAGTGCGTTCATACACTTCACTAATAACGGGTCCATTTGGTGAAGCGGGGATAGAAGTCTTCGCTTGCTGGCATGGGTACTCGAGCACATCATCACACCGCCGCTCTCCTCTGTAGTGGAGTTGTTCCACTCAAATCTATGTAGTGTCCGGTGATCCGCCTTCTCAGCAATGCCGAAATTACGTGATGAGGTTTCCGGGGTGGATGGTATTGCCGCTGAAGTCTGGGTATTGTGCCAATACTCCACCGAACCGGCTTAATAAGGTTAAATAGTAAAAGGGGAGAAATGAGCTCGTTCTTCAATAGTTCTTATTAATTTCCTGAAAAAGGGGAATAAAACCAAGTGCTGGGACTACCATAATGTTGCCGTAAAGCTCTTTACGATTGTTATTCCCATGTGGTTTGATTGTGTGCGGCTCCAGAACGAGACCAATCTAAATTGGGCATCGATATCGACGTGGAAACCCCGATGCGTCTTAAAGTCCGCGATGGCTACTGACAACAGTTGGCCACCTTCTTTGTTGGCCTAGTCGCAACTTTCTTTTTCGTTTCTTATGAGTCTCTTTGATGGGACGTAGAGCAGGATGGTATGACAGTGCAAATCACGAGTTCTCATGCATAAAAAATATCCCCTAGCTGTTCGATATCCCGCCTGGCGTTCTACTGAGCTCCATCATGTAAACCCTGTTCAGCAACGCCGTTGACTTGGTTCACAGAAGGACCCTACACAGTTTCTACAGTGTTCATTTTTTCACCCGAGTGCTAGATGTCTCATCTCAAGTACGCTGACTTTATAGACCTGCTACAGTTAAGTCATGAGGACTTACAGGATTTTATAAACACTGGACTGACTAAGGTGTCTGCGAACTGCATGTCTTACCAGGAAAAGGCACCCTTCGGACTTGATGCCTGACAGCTAGAAGATGTAGACAGGGGAAAATCGGTACGAAGTTGCTACAAAATCAAAAAAAGTAAAGAAGGCCTATTCGTCGTCCGTTGGGTTTTCACAATCAGTAGAAAGTGACTATAGCCCCAATGCGATATCTCCATCGTCACGAAGATACGCGTGTACAGGGCATCTCTTTGTTTGTATGGGCTGTATGCGTGCAAGTCGAAGGTTGAAGCTATCAAGCGAATCTTGCTCGAGTACCATCCTTCAATCGAAATACGCGGAATTCGTCTCAAATGAGACAGAGCGTGCTCAATGTGGCTGCGGGTTTTTTTTATCGCTCTTCTCATGAGTTCAGCGTTGCTGGCCTTGTTCCGGTGCCGTTGCCCACAGGCGGGTGCTGTGAAGGAGAGTTCAACTGCAATTCCTGGTTGAAAACAGTCGGTGAAAACGTGAAGATGACTCTTGAATCTTCTTCATTTGTTTTCAGTTCATAAGGATGGAAGCCTAAATCTCTAGATCCGCTGCCGCAAACCGTCACACATGAAGATGCACAATGCGTGACATTATTGAGGTCAAATAGTTTAACATGACTATAGCCGGGCCCAATACGAGTACTAGAACTGAGAACCACACCGTAATGTCGAAAAGGCCTTTCCGATAACGATGTTTTCCTCCGCCTGTAAATTTCCGACTTGCGGTTGCTATGTTCTGCGTTGCCGCGTTCCTGGTCTTTACTGCTTGTTATATCCAACTGTCTTATCTAGCATAAAATAAAGCTCGAAGGTCATGTATTAATCCGCAGGCGGACAAATCACTCCAATTTTTGCCAAAATGCTCCCTTACTTAGTTGTGTTCGGCTGAATCACGCGTCATCTGAACTCTTATCCGAATCTTCATTAGCCATGTTTCATTACTTAAATGTGGTAGTTTTATGGCACTTATGTTTCCCTACCCTCACATAATTGTTTTGTTTTAGGCTTGACTGAACAATATGTTGAACCGCAAGGCTAAAACCGATGAAGATTTACTGCTGTAGGATGAAATTCCTTTATTTGCTTTGTTTTAGAGATCAGGCTAGATACTTATCTCATCCCCAACTGCGCCAAGTTAGCAACGTTCAGTCGACAGGCTTGTCCACGCTTATATCTAATTTGTGTTTACAGGCCGTGCATCCAGAAAAGTTCATCTTGAAACTTCTCTCGCCCCTAGTCTCGTTGTCTTCCCAGATGTAATTGTAAGAGCTGGCCTTTTAGCTAACTTACTTCCCCTTAAGGAGCATGAAGGTTATTCAGAGCCTCCTGATGATTCGCCCACTGTTCGTGTTGATGAATCAGGCCTCCCGTACGTTCCCTGCCTGGGTGAACAAATTTGCGAACCAGGGCTTGTTTCTGCTGCCGCGCGTGTAGATTACAGTGCCCCTCGAAAGAGCCTATTTGCGAGGCAGCTGTTGGCCACGATGGGCATGAAGGATATCGAAGAACCTAAGTTTACGTCTTCGCAAATCTCTCAATCAACGCAGGAGGCCAGAAGCTTTAGTGAGTTGACGCATCCAATATGTTTTAAATGGTAAAATTTCCTTTAGCTGGCAGAATATTAAACACATTTTCTCCCTTATTTCGTGATGGACACTGACCCTTCGTATCATCTTAGCTCCGTTTTGGTTTACAGGTTAACACAGAACCATGCCAGTGATGCTAACAATAGTAAGGACTGTGCTGAGGTTAATTAGAATCACCAGCGTCAATTCCACCACCACTATAACCTCTATTTGCTTTTTTTCTGACTTCAGAAGATCCTTCACTTCAGAGGCTAGCGGAAGCTGGACCACGAACGATATGTGGGACCGGACTGGGCTCCCTTGCCCAGGATGTATTTCGTATCCATGAGACCAATATCGATATGTTGGCAAAGCTCTCATCTGAGGAGATCTTGAAAGCACGTGAGGAGATTCTGGCATCTGCAGGTGAGTCGGCCCTATTGCTTTCTGGAAGGGAGGATAGAAGGTGGTTTTAGTGTAGCTCTATTAGTTGTTTCTGTAGTCAGACTGTGCGTTCATTCACTACTTGTCCGCATTCAATCGGTTTATCGAGCCAGCTTTTTCAAGCAATAGCTTCTGCTTCTTACCGTCACATTTCTGGGACAGATGGCCGTTTTCTGATCCATTGTGTCTTAAATAAAGCGCTTTTAAAGGTTTGAATTTTCTTAGATAGTTATCCGCTAAGATGGAACAGACAAATACAAGGCAAACCGGAATGTTAATTTCTGGCTTATTAGCCGTCATCAGCCAGTCATACACCTGTTCCTTAAGCAGATCGGTGAGCTGCAAACTATCATCATATTCCCGATGGCAACTGACAAAACTGGCCCGTGGCTCATTGGTAAAGCGTTCGACTCAATCACCAAAGGTCAAGGGTTCGAATTTTAGTGGGTCTACACTTGGGATTGGGTATGACTGGCTCGCCAACTTGTATAAGCCTATCTAGAACGCTGTTCACCACATACACTGTCCGTTAGACGAAAATCGGACACTAAGTGTATTTACGAGTCTTTAAGGCAGCCGCAGCCGGACAGCATTGATGTGGGTTTCTTATATGCAAATTTTTGTTTTCTACTGTATTACTCACTACGATTACTGACGACCAAAGAAGCTGCAAGTGCTATACAGTGCATTACTCCGTTGGCATACTTTTTGGGCAACTTTTAAATACCGAGGTGGGCAGTACTGTGAATAACTGCATTTATTTTTACCACTGAGATGGTGGAGAGCGATTGCGGCTGTTAAATAGTACTTTACCTTTCCCTGCTTAGCATTTCGTTCCAGTCTCACCACCATAGAAGCAACAGGGTAGGCTGTTTCCACATGACGCCTAAAACCTCTATTTCAAGGCAACGCGGCCATGGTGGTCGGAGACTAGTTTGTAGTGGTTAAAAAAGCGTAACTCGATCATAAGCGATCTTGTATGCTTAAGCCACTGATTTTTCCTTTGGTTTTCAATCGTTGAATGAAGCAGATGATGTCGGGTGACCTAGCTTAAACTATGTAACATCTATTAGGTAGAATTTTCATCGCGACAATACAGAATACTCTTGCTGATCAACATCTAGGTACTTGATGAAAACTGGTATTGACCAATCGGATTTTATTTTAGGCGCTTTAACTTCAACCTTTCGTATAAAGGGGCTCTTTTGAGTGGATTTCACCGAAAACATTAATTTTTTTAGAGGACATTTCACTTCTCTGTTTCAAAATACAAAAAAGGGAGGGGCGGCTCGACTCCCGGCTAAGTGGGAGTGCCATAAAGGCCACATTAAGAAGGAGCCATTGTAGCCTGACTCTCAGTCCGCCAGTCAGCCACTCCGAACAAATGCATGCACTGGGCTGATCACGTGTCCCGAGTTATCTCGTCAGTTGGCAACCTTCCAAGCCATGGCTTTTAGCGCACCGTGATAGTTCTAATCGCATCAGATTGTTTATAGTGAGGAGAAAAATGGGCTGAGCCGTCGACTTCACTCTGCCCTGCCCCCAGGATCAGCCCCCGTCTTAGCCGGTCAGTTGTGTGATACGGGAGTGGGGTCAGTGACTGCCAAGGCCGGTGAACCCGTCTCAAGTGCCACAGCACGACCTGGCCCCGTTAAACCTCACACCAGCATTACCGAAACCAGGGGGTAAGAAAACCATCGTCGTCTGACTTCCAGTCCACTGGTCACACGACAGTTCGACAGTCGTAGTCCGACGATGTCCACCGTATGCTCCAAGGGAAAGTGGAGCAGGGACGGTGACTTGCGCGTGATTTAGTTTAAAGTGATAGTAGACTTGCGCTGCATCTACCGCACTCTCTCTCCTCCTCCCCCACCTGAGCCCGGTGTCAAGACAGAGTCAAGAAGACCGGAGGCGGGGTGGCTGGCGCGGCTGGGTCCCTTAAGTCCAAGCCGCCCCTAGGCGTGCCACCACACCTCCATGTTCGGCATTTGTTATGGGAGCGCAACCCGAATAACGCATGCCGTGCCCCGATGTGGCCCCCGTGTTGGTCCAACGCATCTACCACGTGGCCCGTTTTGGGGGCACACTGGTCACACACTCAACGCACAACACACAGTAGGCTGCAGGCGTGGCCTGGCGTAGCGCACCAGTTGGCAGCCTTCCGAGCCACGGTTCGTTTGATACCGTGGTAGTCGCAGGTTTATCAACTTGTAATGTTGGACACAGGCGTTGATGATGATGGGGAGGGTGGAATCGAGTTGTGACCGATAATGTTACAGGAGGTAGTACTGACGAAGTTAAAGAAGATTGGAATGGCCATTTCTCGCTTATTAGCTCTCATAAGCCAACCATACCCAACCTCAGGCCTGGGTAATCGGCGATTGAAACCCAGATTCTTTGGTCATTTAATGGTTTTTTTCTACTTGCTACTACTTACCCACGGGTCCATTATCTGGTCAGTTGTGATCGAGAGTATTCAGTATCAGGATCAGATTACGGGATATGCTCGTTCCTATGTGCTCGGGGGTTCAATCTAAAGCCCTCGCGGGCCAGTATTATTGCAAGAATGACTTCTGACAAAGAAAATGGACACCTGGGTGGCCATTTATGGTCGTCAGCTATTCATGCCCGACCTCGGGTATTCCCTTTTCGCGTGATTCCTGGTCTCTCTGCGACTACCTGTGAGGGCTATAACTGAACTCCAAGTCGCAATGGGATGATCATGTTTCCTAAATTGATCATTGTTGTACTTAACGTTCAACAGCTAGAGTCCGGGTTTGAATCCCGCTTTATGTAAACTTGGGATTGGATATGTCTGACTGACCACTGCTGGTGAGCAATATATGACCATCGGTAGTCCTTCGTGATGATAACTTTTTGGTACCTCCCCCCCTCTTGCATGTTATTGTGGATTTAAATATATGATGTTTTGTCATTTACAGACGTGAGGCTGATAGCCTTCTACCCTGCTGGCAGTAGGCCTTTCTTAACGGTTTTTACTCCTTAAAAGTTTGTCTACTCTTTCAGACCCAAAGATTCTATCCTTCTTCATGCGGGACAAGAATGGCAAGTTGATTCTGTTCTTTATCCTTTATTCCATTTGGTTTATCAACCAGTGCAAAACTCTACTCATGCGCAGGTTTGGGACAGTAGCGACCGCTTTCAAGTTGCTGCTTTTTCGGATGACAGTTTCCTTTTCTTTCATATTAGTGAACCCCAGCAAGTTGCGACCCGCTTCTAGTTCCAAACCAAGCAAAAGGCTCACCGAATCCAAGGAGTCGGTTGTTGACTTTGAACTCCCGATTCGGCCTGATCCTACCATCCCGCATATGAGTGATCTTGAGCCCGAAAAACTTGAATGGATGCGAGATCTCCCACCGATCGCCAAGACAATTCCATCTGTTAGTGTAAGTGCAAATCAGCACACTGTTTGCATTTTTACGATTCGAGCCTCTGCTAACCAAAATATCTAAGCATGTTTCAGAGAATATGTTCATTTTCATCCTGTATGTCTGTCAGACTGCAGCGGAATCCCCAGAAAACGTCACAGAGGCGTCTTCGCCGCCGCCCTCACAAGCGCGGTTCGATCTTGCAGGGCGGCTGGTTCCACCTGACGCTGATATTGACCCCCGATTGGGCTTACATCATCACGGTGAAGAGCCCGAGGTGAGTGGCCGTTGCATGCCGCCCTTCTCGGTGAACGGAGGCAGATATGCTTGCGTTTTTCAAATCAGGCTTTCAACTACCGCTGATAAATAGGCCAGAAACAGCTATTGAAATGCTCCTGCCTTTGTCGTGGCATAGCTTATTGATAACTTGTATTTGTTTGTACTAAATGTTTTCGGTGAACGGAATTATTCTCAAAGAACCCCAAAAATGCCAAACTGTAATCTGAAAGCTTAAACCTCTACGAAAAAAAAAAATAGTTATCATCCTAACCTCCCATTAATAAATTGGAATATACGTTTTTTTTTCTAAATTCTCATCAGGACTGTGCAATCCCATGAACAAGTTTTTTTTTTATCTCGATGGAAATCTTAAGACTTATGCGAGTCGTTTTTGGAATTAACAGTTCAGCATGATTTCGGATTCGGGATGTGGGATAAAATATCACGGTAGGTATGATACGCCTTAGGATTATTTTGCATGCTAATCAGTATTACAACCTTTCTAGCTGTGAACATATTTCAGCATTTCCGCTCATGTCATATCTTTGTGAGAATTCCATCACCCGTTTGATCTCAGTTTAAGCTGATATCATAAAAACTACGTAAATGCAGTTTTTTTGAAATTTCTTGGGTTGCCGAAAAGCTTAACAGTAAACAATACAACTTAAAGAACAAGTAATGCCCTCAATTGTTTATTACCTTTTAAGCGATCTTTTCAAAGCTAGCCAATAATAACCATTTAAGGTAAATTACAGTAGATAACCTATCTCATGAAATGCTAGCCGGGATTCTGAAATGAATTTTCAATTCAAACGGATTACTTAAGCAGGTGTTCTCGTATTGATTTTCATGCAGCCTTAGCTAATGATATGTCAGCCATGGTATGATGCCGACTAATGAACGAGATTCTTTTTGACTTGCCGTAAAAAGTACACAGTAAAAATGGCAACTTAAGTAGTATGCAATTTTCTCCTTGATTTTCGTTGCTCTTATTAATTCACAATATATTTTGCGGAAAATACGCACAAAAATATACCTCCTTGTACTCATTTGATAGCAAATTACGTCTTCTTCAAATTTTATACTTGAAGAAAAGGGCATATTTCGGTTTAAAATATTTTTGATAAGTAGACTTTTTAAAGACCTTAAAATGTTCATCTATTACACATCGTATCCGTCAATTCATTAATGCTGTCTATAATATATACAACATGATTAACATGCATTACAACATTTTATGAGAAATTTGTGATTTTTCCTTACACAGGATGTAAACAGCGTGATCTTTGTAAACCTTGAATTCAAGTGCAACGGTCGGTTGGGTTTAAATTTATTCAGCAATTTTGAAACTTCTTAAAAACCTAAAAGTACCCGTTCTTCAAGTATAACATTTGAAGCGGACATAATTTGCTATCAAATGAGTACAATGAAAGAATATTTGTGTGCATGTTTTCTACAAAATATATTTGAATTAGTAAGAACATTGAAAATAAACGAGAAAAGTACATGCTACTTAAGTAGCCATTTTTACAGAACATACTTTTTGCGGGCGGTCAGAAATAAGCTCTTTCAAAAGCCGGCATTTTACCGTGACTGAAATATCTTGGAATTAGGCTGCATGCTAATCAATATGACAACTGTACTTAAGTAATTTGTTTTAATCGAAATAAAATTTCAGAATTTTGGTTGACATTTAATGAGATAGGGAATCTACTGTATATGGCAAATAGCACGTTTTGGTTGTGCTTTTCATGCGTCCAACCTGCGGTATGATGTTGGCTCTCATATGCTTCTTTGTATCTTATAGTTATTTCAAGATTACTTTCTCATAATCGATTCGGATCTGCCATGGTAGGATAATCGTGGTAATTTATTCTGCCTTTTAAGCGTGCTGGCTATACTATCGGAGAGATCTTTCATCTCGCGTCGTCTACACTGCCGACGCAGCGCCGCATCGCCCTGAGTTGTCTTGCAAGCAGTCTTGCCGCCTCAAGAAGGGCCCACCACTGTGGTTACCTATTGCCCCGAGAGACCCCTTCTCTGATTGGCCGTCTTTTGGCGTTTACAGAGGACGGTGGGAAGGGTGGCGTTTTTTTCCTGCTCCGTTGGTCATTGGATCAGGCAGTTAGCGAGTTGGCGAGAGCCAGCGGACCCTCGAGGCTCAGCTGCAGGCGTCTCGCTCTCACTTGTCACAGAATGTCTTCGCGGTCTCGCAAATTTACTCTCAGATGACCTTGGAGAGGTAAGCTTAAGACAGTTTTCTCTCTATTAACTAACGCCTATTTTAGGAGCTTACTTGTATCATTCGCTCTAAGCAATATTGTACTGGAAGTTCTTACAGCCGTAAGCCCTTTAGACTGGAGTGCCCGTTTCTGAATTACTTGCTCTCCTCAGCCAGCTATTCTAACACCTGGGTCTGGAAATCTGTCATCCGAATCGACGTTCATTTGGTCGTTGAACTTACTATAGCCAATTGTGTACTATAGTATTACTGAATGACTATTATATCGTTCTAGTCTGCCCTGCATTTTTGCTGATGGTTTGCAAATGTTCACTGCACCTCGTCATGCAATCACTTATGAAAGCTATAGACCAAAGACCCATATATCTTATTGTCAGCCTTAACTTTTTAACGCAAAGCCTGCATGAACCAACTCATGCCCCTGAACCCTGGCAATAATAGCTCCATAAGGAAGGACGTATGTTTCACAGATCTTGTGACGCAGTTGCAAGGGTCTCCCCCGGCGTTCCCCGTGTACTGACTGGTATATGAAAGTCAGTCTTCATGCTGACATTTTTAATGTCTTCTAGTTCGTGCATTACTTTCCGAGGAAATTAACGAAGGCAGAAATTAGATAGTTTTTTCCATCATTAGGTTGCTTATCAGCTAATACTAATACTGCACCATTTGCAAAGTTCTGCCAACAAATTAACCCCGAAAGCTGAGTTGTAACTCGAATTTTTTGCTACTGATTTCAATTTGATAATCAGATTTTCGAATTTGACTCTCTCCTCGGGCTTGTTATCCACTTTGGCTTATAATTGCCTCTGAAATTTTCTCCGGTTTTTTTTTTCAATATCTTTCCTCGATACTCAAGTCTGTGATGTGGATTAGAAGCCATCCGCTTCCCTTTTCAGCTCATGTTGGACGAGTGTTTTGAGTGGCCACTGGAGCGCATCTCTTCTCTCTCCGCCGCTCCCAATTACGGCGTGCCTCCGCCCCCAAACCTACGCCCCAGTGTCTACCGGGTACCCAAATCTGGTTATGTAGTTCACAGGGCCTTCGCCGCCCCAAATCGCCAGCTCGGGGAGGACGAAAGCAAGAGTGACCACGCTGCACTCATGCAAGAGGATCCTGTCTTGTGCCTCTTTGAGAAGACCAAACTGGCGCATCGAATAGCCTGGCTGCTGGCACACGGACCTGGTCGCGTCCAGGCCCAGTTGTCCGCGGACGCTGCCGGCTGCTGGCTGCCAAACATCCTCCTCCGTGGTATCCGTCACTCCTGCGCTCTTGCTTTACAGGTGGTTGTCCGTCGTTTACTTGCCCTTTTACCAGTCCTCTCGGTGCTCTATTTGTCAAGTGAACATGGGGCTTTATTTCTGTGACCATGCGGACCAACTGCTTGCAGATCTTCAACACACCCAGACTGATTGAGACGCTCTTCAAGAATTTCCTGCCAACCCAATGGCCTCAAGCGTCGACAAACAACGCCGGGAGTGTCGAATCTACGCCTGCTCGCCTTGAAGTTGGGCATGACGTGCCGCTGCCGGCCATGTTGAAGGTTATGCGAGTGCTGGCTGAGCGTAGTCCCAGTATTCGACTGTCCTTGGCAAGTTTTCCCTCTTTCAAGTTGATATTGTTATCTGTTAACTGTGGAGACGTTCAGTTCAGTTCAGTTTTATTAAGGGAACTATAGGCGAAGCCTTTGAGCTCCCTATTGATGTCAATGACATTGCAAATTAAAAATGGCTGACAAATAATGGACGTTGGACAAAGGGTTATCTCCCCGACACTGCAGGGCATCGGACAACAATTATAAAATAATATTACTCAAACATAGGGAGTAGTATGTTATATGACGCGAAAATTGTGGGTTGGGAATATGGTTCAGGAAACGTGCTAGGTTCGGATGTTGTGGTGGTACTTATGGCTGTACTGGTTAAACTTCCGCTTAAAAGTGTCAACGGATGGGGACATGATTATGTCCGCAGGCAGAGCATTCCAGGCCTTAATCACTCTGTTGGAGAAGAAGAATCTTCTTGTGTCGAGTCTTGCACCTGTCACACGTAGTTTAATGGGATGTCCTCGCAAAGTAGTGGTAGTGGCCAGCTCAAAGAAGTTGCCAGATTCAAGGCAAAAATCCTGAACCCGCAGCATGCGAAAGGCTTTTATTAGGTCACCGCGTAGCTGTCTATAGTCCAGAGGAAACAGATCAAGATTAGACAATCGTGTCTCGTAAGGCAGGCAGCTTTGACCTTGAACAAGCTTGGTTGCACGTCTTTGAACCTTCTCAAGGGTGCTGGGGATCTTTGACAGACCACGGTCTCCAGGCTTGTATGTCAAATTCCAACTGTGGTCGCACGAACATCCCGAAGACCTTATTAAAGCACTCTTTGTCGAACTTCGCAAACGCTCACTTAATTAGATACAAGCTTGACATGGCAGATTTTGCTACTTTTGAGCAATGGAACGATGGCTTCAGTGTGGGCGTGATCCATACTCCTAGATCTTTCTGAGCCTCTACCTCTGGTAGTGGTGTGTCGTCCAGATAGTAAATTCTCTGGTGCCCGGAGCTGGTTCTGCCGAATCGCAGAATATTGCACTTGGTAGCATTGAATGGGAGGAGCCAGTTGTACGACCATTCCTCGAGTCGATGCAAGTTCGCCTGTATATTTTCTTCATCAACTGCGTTGTGGATGACCTTCCAAAGCTTTATATCGTCAGCAAACATGGCGGTGTCACAGTCCAAGCCAGTTACGCAGTCATCAATGTATATAAGGAAGAGGATAGGGCCAAGGACGGAGCCCTGAGGAACCGCCACCTCCGCCGATTATTGATCGCCAAAACGGACAATCTGAGATCGCCCAATCAAGAAGTTTTCGATCCACTTCAAAAGTTTGCCCCTTACCCCAATACGTTTTAATTTGTATAGGCGACGTTGGTGAGGCACGCTATCAAAGGACTTCTTGAAGTCTATGTAAACTGCGTGCACTACATTTCCTTCATCGACCGTTTGGGTCCATCGTTCCAGACAGTTGAGCAGATTAGTTAAACATGACCTTCCTCTGCGGAATCCGTGCTGCGTGTCAGAGAAAAGATGATGCCGCTCCAGAAACTGCATCAGTTCACGTTTGATGATTCGCTCCATAATCTTGCAACATATGCAGGTGAGACTTACCGGCCTGTAGTTATTTGCGGAAGCCTCGGCTGCCACTTTTTGTGTATTTGGGAAATCCACGCGGTCTTCCAATCGGGTGGCAATTTGCCTGCAGCGAGGGAGGCTTGGAAGAGTAGACACAAAGGTTCTGCCAACTCCTTCGCCAACTTTGCCGGTATTACATCAGGACCTGGCGATTTGGTTTCGTCCAGCTTTAGTAGTTCCTGCAGAACAATAGGTTCTGTTATGACCACTGAGTCAATTGTCGGGATCTCTTTCGCACTATAGTTATCAGCGGTTAGATTTGCTTCTCTCGTTAAAAACCGACTGGAAAGAACTCAGATAGATGCTCAGCCTTTTCCTCGTCCTTGCAAAGTTCGACGCCTTCACCCATCCGAAGTAACACACACACACGCACACTGAATATTAAATGGGTTTTTTGTTTATTTGTTTAACAAGGGAATGGCCATTTCTGGCTCATTAGCCGTCATCAGCCAGCCATACCCAACCCCAGGTGGTGCACCATCCGACGATCGAACCCGCGACCTGTTGATCAAAAGTCCAGCGCTCTAACCATTGAGCCACTGGCTCGTTGTCTTGCCGGGTTTTAGATCTAAAATATTGACCGCATTCGTTGATGAACACTCACCGATCGTTAACGGAACTCACTCGTCCCGTTCATATTCCCGATTCAAAACGACAAGACAACGAGCCCCTGGCTCAATGGCTAGAGCGTTGGACCCACCAGGTCGCATGTTCGAGTCTCAGGTGGGGCACCAACTGGGGTTAGGTATGACTGACTGATAACGGCTAATGAGTCAGAAATGGCCATTCCAGTCTCCCTTGTCATCGCCGGCAATATTTTTCAGCCTATATTACTAATAGCCGCTGTGCGCCTTCTGACGGGGCTCGAGAATGCTCCCCAAGGCAGAAGGGCCCGGCTGAGTTCCGTTGACGATTGGTGACCGTTCATCAACGATTTTTTTTTCTCAGACTGCCTTCTCTCCAACGTCAGTTCTTTGCCTCGTAACGTAACCTGGATGAAATCCTAAAATAGCCTGTGATCAAGGAGCGCGAGACCCAATTTTATTAGCCAATGGTTCAGCCCTACCAGTTACAGTAGATTGCCTTATTCATTAAATCTCATGGTTTTCACAAGAAAGGGCCTCTCACGCGAACTCAGTGCATGCTGCGTCTCCCAAAGTTTTAAACACGCAAAGAAACGACCGTTCTTAAAAAGAAGGTATTGATCGTTTTGTAAATTAATATTTAGTTACATTTAAATAATTAATTTTCACTAAAAACCTGAATTTCAGATAAGAGCTATATTACAAATCAACCAAATAAGGCTTAATATAAGTATTCATAAGGAGGGAGGGGCGCATAAAACGGGAAGATAATGTAAAATAGAAACAAATGTACAAGATCAGTACTTTGTGAACTTTCCTTTTGCATTTCTGACAGCACAAATTCTGTCTGACATGGAGGTAGCCAGGTTGTCTATAGTAGTTTGTTCAATGTGAGTATGCAGCACCAAATCAAGTTTTTCTTCCATGGAAAAACCTTTCTTTGCCTTATACCAGTTTCTTTTGATAATTGCAAAAAGTTTTTTGATTGGATTCAAGTCTGGACTGTTCGCATGAATAAAAATAGATTGCAGTCCACATGCGCAGAGGCTGGCTAATGTCTAATAAGTTAGATTATAATTGTAAACGTTATCAAATTCATACTTCTTTAGAGCGATGAACTGGGCATTATCCTGTACAATTATTGTGTCCATTCTGCGTCGGCGTATGTCGTTATAGCTGAAGGCATCCTTTATAATGTTGACGTACACCTTGCTATTTATAGTCTCCGTTGTCGACCTCCAGATCGGACGTTCACCAAATTTGCTGGCCATCCAAACCATCAAACGTCGGCAGTTCTTGAAATATTTTGTTGATATAGTGTGTTCTCGGGGGGAAGTTTTTCCCACATATGACCATCTGGGTCGAATTCGCCGGCTTATCTAAAAATAAGACCTCCTCGCAGAAGTAAATGCTCTTCCAGAATGAGGGCCTGTAATCAATGTACTTCTTAGCTAATAAAAAACGTTCTCTAATACATTTCCTACTTAAAAACGGCTTGATTGTGGCATTTTCCTGGTGCAGTTTAAATTCCTGCATCCTTTTCCTGATTAAGGTCATAAAGAACATCGGCAGATGTTCCCTGTTAATGGTCTTAATGGGCATATAATGATACTTTTTTAGTGTACAACGAATAAAATCATTGTCCTGCTTACTTGTGGACCGTTTTGGTCCACCCTGCTTTTTCTATTGGCACGGTTCGATCATTTAGAATGCGCCACAGAGTGACCTTACTGATATCGAAAAGACTAGCTAACGACTCACGCGGCACTCCTTCTGCTGCAAGTTTCCTTATTCTTTCATAGTCAACTGCAAATAGATATTGTTTGGACATCATTCTTGTACCGCGTGACAGAAAAATGCCGCATGTCGCGGCTTTTCGTATATATGCTTGTTTACAGTTCCAATTATCGGTGTGATAAAACAGAATGCACTCACACAACTTTATTATTGCATTTTTTGGTACCAGACGTCAGAAATTTGCAAAACTTAATTTTTCAAACTAAATCCGTCCTTGTTAACCCGAAACGAACGTGATTTCTAACATCTGCATTTACCTGATTTTCGTGATCGTTAACTCAAATTTTCCATTACGTCAAAGGATATATTTTAAATGTTTCTAGCTTATATTAATATTCTTTTATAGTACAACGCACACAAACAAGACGGTTTGGTCCAGAAAGAGCAATAACGTAGAAAAACCCCTGGAAATCAAGAAACGTTGGATTTCGCCCCTTTTCGCCCAGTTAAGCCTTCAATAAAGAGAACTGAACTGAACTATTTTTTAGTAAATAGCTTTTTGTGCCTTAGATCAGTACAACAAACAAAAGTACTAACCTCAAATGTGTGCCAAACTACAACCTTAAATGTCGGGCATCACATTTCATGAGTTAGGCAATCTACTGTATTTTCCGTGGCCTCTTTTCTGTTTGCATACCTCAAAATATCAAGTAGCCAAATGTTGACCTTTGACGCCGTAGCACTCGGACTGCGCTCGTTTCGTCCTACCTTAATTCGCCAGCGCGCATTACGTTCCCCCTTTCCTGCATCCAAATCGCCCACAGAACTGTTTGAAACTGTGCTCTTTTGCGTGAATTTTGTCACTTCCTACCTTAGTGAACTCCTAAACCAAGTATCCTTGACTTTCTTTCGGTTTTATATCAGCAGTGTAATTATGGGGTTGAGGATACCTGTTTAAAGCTAGTGTCTGTTATGTGGGGGCTATGCAAGTATCCGTATGCAATGTTTTGCTCTAACGAGCACGACATAAAACTTCCGTATCTCCCTGTTCTCGATCATCCAGTGGCTTATTTTTTGAGTTCTGCTCAACTCCCGTGCTACTTCCTGTGTATAAGATGGGTTCCATTTGGAGTCCGAAGTGTCAGGCAAAATAAGGTTTTGTCCCAGCGATCGCATCCATCTCTTCGCAGCTTTTTTAACTGCAAAATCACTAGAAATATAATGCCTATTGTCCATCTAGGTCAGCAAATTTGCCCTCGTCGATCGCTGTCTTACCTACTTGCTACCGCCTGGTTCTGTCCCTACGAGAAATCCTTCCCATGTCTGTGTAACATCAATCGTGAGTCACTTACCGGCCTGCCTGCCGTTAGACCTACGAATACTGCTCCAACTGGAGGCACTTCGCTGTCTGACTGTATGTGTGCGGAACCCTGACCCACCCATGAAAGCACTTGATTCTCTCAAGTAGGTTTTTTGTTCTTGGAAGCATCCAGAAACTTGTATATCGTGGCGCGTCGTCTATGCACTTCAGCAACCCGTTTCACTGCTCTGTAAATATTTTAGGTCAAGACTGGATGACCTTTTTGCCATGGCAGAGATGGTGAGGACTGCTCACGCGAATATCGCCTCTCTGGAGTCACAGACCCCCTTCTGCCATCTGCTCATCCATCTCTGGACAGGCTGGCTCGCGTTTCTTGCTCGCCTTCTTCCTCTACTGTCAAAGTACGTGCTGGTACTACTAGCTACCATTCACCAGAGCCTCCCACACCTAGGGCAATTTTCCGCATGTGTAGAACTAGCCATTCTCGCTAATGTGAGGTCCGAATCACCTTTATTTTAGCCCGGTACATGTAGTAGCTGCGAAGTCGTGTGTTTGGCACGCATAGACGGGCTTATTAGCTTTGTCAGCCATTGCGCTCGCTAGAAATTAATTCACGCACAATTCACCGAGGGCGTGCCCAATCCGTGGGGACACGCGGTAGACGTCGTCATTTGCGAGAGCACAAATATAAATATAGGTGGTCTGCCACTGCTGGGTCATACCTGTCTTGTTCCTAGAAGTATTACCCACGTCAGGGAGTTTAATTCACAATGATGCTACTCGGGAAACAATTGATAGTAAGGAGATGATGGAAGCAAAAACCTTGGTATGCCTTTTCACACGACAGAGTGGAACTGTCTGCTAGGATGGGCTGACTTTGATGATGATGGTGATGATGGTGCTGTGGCTGGCCAAGGTTGGCCCCAAGTAAAACTCCAATATGTTAACTGCTCGACTGGTGTTAACCCTTAGTAATCACCTCTTATCTTCAAAATCCATAAATGCTTCCGTAGGTTCTGCTTTCCGCGTTGCATACGACCATTTGCTGCCGTGAACTAAGTTTTTAGGAAATGGCGTTCTAGGTTTACCCACCGACTCGTGAACATAGTCACGTTTACGTGTTTTGCTTTGTCCACGTTTACGGAGACCTCTTCCTCAGTTTTTGCTGTCTGCCGTTTGTGGGGGCAGGATCATGGGTCTTGTGCCCAAGTGTTCGTTCCTTGAGCCACGCGAGCCATGGACGACTGAAAGGGCTTTTTGTCCTTGTTAAAGTTAGTCTAGTGGCTGCTGCTCAGCCTTATCAAAGATAATTTTAGGTGCTTTCATAGTAGGATCGTTCGCGATGAAGGCCTACGTTTGGGAATTGAATCAAGGCCGGTAGACGACACTGTTGTAGCCATCGGCCACAAAGATAAGTGGAAAACGTAGCCGGCTTTCCTTGTATTTTGATTAATTCCATGGCAGATCCATCGCGTGCTTCTAGCGTGACTCATCAGACACCCATGGAATGTGAGAAGTAGATGCCATCGCTGAGACAAGAACTTTATTCGCTTGACGTTTCGGATTCCAACTCGAATCCACCATCAGGGACAGTATCAGATACGGGTACTTCGTGCACAGGGCGTTGCAGTATTTATTGGATGCAGTTACTATGCTATGACAAAGAATCCGCCTTCAATGATGATGACTGCGCTTTGGTGCACTAATTGTTTGATGGCCGGCATGCTGGTCGTTATCCGTTGAAATTTTGTCACCTGTGTTTGAGGTTGCAGGATGATTGCTCGGCCATCTGGCTCACCGGCACCGTGAGATGTCCCTTTCTATCGTTCGTAGTATTATCGGTGTAATAACTGCATGCCTGCCCAGCACATGAATCCTGTTCAGTCATTTCAGTTAGCTCCGCGGCGTTCTCGTGTGTATTTTACTCAGTAACTCATGAAATATGGCGAAGATATATGATTTTATGGGTAAACGGTGTACTGTAAGATGCAGGCGTTGGCTTTGAAAAGCTGTGTCAATAGACTGTTCGAACGCAATTAAGATATTATGAGGAATTTGGAAATTATAAACAGCCTTTATCCACGATTGTAGTATTTCGTTCTTGTGTGGGATCTACTATCTGGGTTAATGCAAAGACTATAACCGGAGCTACTGATTCTTATCCAAAATATCTGAGATCGAGGACCCAAGGGAGACTCTTCTCGCGACCCGAAATACCATCCCTTTTGACTATGTCAGTATTTTGATTACAAGTGACATGCCAACTTGGAGAGTTTTTGAGAGTACGACTACGTGTAAAAAATGCCACATTTTTCATGCAAAATCTTTTATTCGGCCATTGGTGGAGGTTGACCCCACAGGTAAAATTAAAGGCTTTGTTGAATTTCTATGATTTCCGAGTCTTTTTACCTGAAATTTTTGTTAATTGCTTGTATTTCTGAAGAAGATAGCATAGTACCACCCAACTAGAAAAAAAATTGACTCCTAAATTGACCCCTCTTACCGTACTGTCAAATTTTGATATTTTTTCCATAGAGGCTCGTTCGAAGTTTTTTCATGTTTTCACTTTTACTTTTTGCGTGTATCGGTTGGGGTTTCTTGGGTTTGCGTTGTTGTACTTCTTTAAGGTTTTCTATCACTCATAAACCTATCCCAACTTTCCGTGGTCGGTACGAAGCCTTTTATCACTTTTTCAGATCTGGGCTGAATCAGTACGTTGAGAAGTTATCTGGTTTCGCTCTTGGTGTATTGGCGCTCGCTAAACCACTGTTTACCTCCGAACCGATTCCCGATCCACACGTGAGTACCCTGAAATCCTATAACATTTTGCTTATGGTTGAGTGTTTATGGAGCTGAAAGTATATTAAACCTCAAAAGGATGCTGACCACAACAGCCAAATTTTCTTTTATTAGTAGTCAATGGATGCCCGAATTTTCCACATTTGTGCACATTTCAGACACCGACATGCTTTTTTTCTGGATAGCCTGTCAAGAGCCTCTTAATATTGCACCCTGTACCTTTGGGTAGCGTTTTACGTTTCCAGTCGAAACACTGCAACTTTTGAACTTATTTCTTTGACTCAGTTTTGCAAAAACTCAGCGGCCTTGGTACGTTCGAACCCATGGCAGTAAGGGCAAGGATAGGGAACAGCAAACGCTCTGATCACCTGATCTACGAGGCCACACTGGGAGCATTTTTTTCATGATGTGTGCTAAGGATAATTTATAAACTTGGGTGTGGTCGATCGCATACTTTGGCAGTCCATTACTCAGCCATTTTTGTGGAATCACATACCCTACTAAAACAAACGTTATTACAGAGGCTTGCAAGTTTTATGCCCATTGCATGATCTCAATTGAAATCCCTGAGTGACGTGAGGAATGGCTACGCACATTACGGTTTGCAATACCGCCAAAGACAAGGCAGAGTGTGGTGGCCATTTGTGGAATACCGACAAGGGAAAGAGAACCCGGTATGATCATTTTTAGCTCATCAGCTGTCGTCCACCAGCCTCAATCAAACCAAAGTTTGCCGCAACTGCACCTCGAACCCGTTTTCTCTGTTGATCCATCAGTCTAATTTTGAGCCCCCGAGCCCGTTGTCCTGTCGAATACGATCGGAACTTTCCCCTATCGCTGTAGCGATTTAAGCCATCGGACTATGTACATGCTTTTCCCGTTGTTTTGCAGCTCAACAAAGAGTAGACCGGAACGGCCATTTCTGGCGTACTAGCTGTCCTCAGGTAGTCATATCTAACCCTAATTGCCCGACCGACTACAATATACTACGCTGGCTTTAATATGCTAGTTCAGACAACCCGTCTACTCACGTGAGTGGCGTTCTCCGCTATTACCGAATCGCAGCCTCCCGTTTTTCTTCGCAGTCATGAGCAGTCAATAATCAGGACGTATTAAAGACACCCTTTCTTCACTTCAATTTCATTAAGGGAAACATAGCCGAACGCCTTTGAACTCCATGTTTATTATAAAGGGCCTAAAAAAGCATCGATAGATAAGGAAAATTAAAAAAAACATTGTTTGCATAATGACATGGGAGAAGCAAGTAGCCGTCGTCTAATCGACGAAAATACGCTCAAATGTCTACTATCTTATTGCAAGTAGTATAATTACACGTATTTAAACGAATTCACACTGTCGGAAAGAACAAAATCTGTGGGCAAAGCGTTCCACACTGCTAGCACTTTGTTTCTGAAGAAAAATTTGCGTCCATCTATCCTTGTTTTATCTATGCGTCGTTTAAGGGGATGACCGCGCAAAGTTCGTGGGCAGCCTGAGAGCAAAACACATTAGGAATGAAGCATCAGTCCAGACCATTGATAATGCGAAAGGTCCCCTCGTAGTTGTCTGTAGAAAAGGGAAAATAGGTTTTGGGTTGATAGTGTGTTTTCACAGGGAAGTGTTCACAGGCCTTTAGTCACTTTGGTTACCCGCCTCTGTACCTGATCTAAGGTGGTACCTTCCTTGATAGTCCACGGCCTCCATGCCTGTATACGTATTATAGATGCTGTCGCGCAAAGCTTCCAAATATTTTGGAGATACTGTCTTTTTCAGACTCCATAAAGGCTCGCCTGATGAGTTGCAATATAGACATGACCGACTTAGTCGCCTTCGTGCAGTTCAGAGTTGGTTTGGGTGACGATGTAATCAACACACCCAAGTCCTTCTCACTGTCAACTTGTTGCAGTGTTGTACGATTTAGAAAGTAAATCCTCGGGCTGGGGGCTTCACAGCTGAAAGTTTGAAAAAAGTTGCACTTGCTGACATTGAAGGGCATAAGCCAGCGCTTTGACCAGTCCTCGAGCCTGTTCAAGTTTAGTTGCAGATGATGATCTTCGCCCGCCGCACTGGGGCTTATTTGTCCCCGTAAAGGTCAGGAAGACGTTTGAACCCGATTTTAGTCGGTCATTGAACTGAACCCTATAATAACTGTACTATGGGCTCGCGTGCCGTCAAATGCGATTGGAGATAGCGGAGGCAAGCGTTCGAGCACCAAATTTCACTACAGTCAAGTTTACTGACGACTCCGTACTACACATTGAGTTTCTTATTTTTGCATTTAGGATCTTTTTGGAAATCAGAAGCTGTCGCCTGCTCTTGTTGCCGTGGCTGTGAACGCTGTTCTGCTGGTTCTTCAAGTTACTCGAGTGGATCCAAACCCTGTCACCGTAAGTCCTGCATGTTTCCTCCCTTTTAACCTGACCTTATAGCCTTTTATGTCTAAATTTAAGAGCGTTTTCACCGAATACCTGGAACCTCTCTTCAGCGGCCCAGCTTGGAGCAAGATACTTGGCTACGTGGTGAGGTGAGTTGCTTGCTATTCCATCTCGATCAACCGCCTTTCTTTACTTCTGTTCTCTTGACTTTTACTTCTTTTTCAACTGATGCTTTTTTAGACGCGAGTCAGTCCTCACAGGCTACCCCAGTCTTATCGGTGACGTTAGGACCGTGGAACTTAATTTGCCGACTGGCTACCAGCCTGCCAGCTCGGAGCAGCAACACCCGGAGAACCAGCTTCCCAGCCTTTCAGGCCTCGATCCGAGTGAGAAACTTGATGCTAGCTTGCTGGACCCGATCGCGTTGACAGCACCCGTGCTGCCTGATTTGGGCATGTACGTATGCTTCCGTTACAACATGGGCAGTACGGGCACGTGCGCTGTTTTGTGGCCCCCTCTACCGCAACTTCAGGTCGTTGTTGAACCGATAGACACACCGCCACTATCTTCAAGTCGAAGACCACACCACCGTCTGTTGCCGCTTGTAGCGGCTGCTGTTCAGCTGCAGGAGACCTGCGTGTCTTGGCACGTTGACGTGAACCTCAAACCAGTGGTCTCTTTTTGGCTGCAGCGCTTCTCCAAACTCTCTGTCCCACCAGTCGCCTCCAAGAATTCCGTACCGTTGCCCTGCAGTCTACTGTCTATCGAGTCGAATTTGGTTGGCAGAGCAGTGTTAACAGACGCACAGGTGAGCGGTTTATGAGTCGCGGATTCTTCCTACTGAACGCTGCTCACATCAAAATTTACAAAAAAAACGGATTCTCTTTTGCTTGCAGCGCTCGAGAGCACTGGAGAACTGCAACGAGAAGACTTTCATCTGGCGAACAGCCATGCAGTTGCTCCCCTTCTTATTCACCAACCAATCAGAGGTTGCATTTGAACTCCTCCGCACCGTTATTCTTGACCCCGAGCTGACACTGGGGTAAGTATCGTAACTGACAATGGAACCTCTTGGATACCGACGATGTCAACCATGTACCCCAACTCAGGGGTGGGCGCGTAGAGACGGTTAATTACGCAGTATCTACCGCATATTTTCTCTCCTCTCTTACCCACTATTGTCTGGTGTCAAGACAGTGTCAAGAAAACCGGAGGCGGGGTCGCGCGCATGTGGTAGGTTCAGCCTGAGTCTGCGCCTAGACGTGCCACCATACAACCCCATGTGTGACATTTGTTATGAGTACGCCACCGGAGTAACGCGTGCCTAACCCGATCTGGACCCCGTGGTGGTGGTGGTGGGGTTGAGACGGTGGTTGTGGTCCTGCGCATCTAATGCATGGCCCGTTTTTGGGGTAACAAGTATAACAAATAAGAATTCTTGCTAGTATGTATTAGTGACCACCCATAACTGTACTCGACTTCCTAAAGCAAACTTTTTCAGCCATCTAACGATGAGAATTACAAACCCACAATCTTTAATAGGCTGCTAAACTTTGAAGTAGATAGTACCGTGACCTAGAGCGACATGCAGTGAGTGACCGACCTCATGCAACGTTAGCCAAAATTCTGCAATGCTTTTAATATTATGAAGGATTATCTAAGTTGGAGGTGTAACATTAACTTCTATTGATCCTTATGTCAAAATGTTACGGACACGCCAGGATGCCGGTTTTTGAATCCACTGCTTTTCGGCCACCTGCTACTTGGTCAAAAAATCACTGCTTAAGTAGGGTGAATTTTTTAATATTTATTTTCACTGCTCTTAAAAATTCCAGTACGATTTGTCGGAAGCATGCAAAAGTATCCTTTCTTGTACTCACGTGACAGCTTATCACTTTTTCTTTCATTTTTATGCTCAAAGAAAGGCTATATTTTGCCTTAAAAAATAGTTCTACTTAGGAGGTTTTTAAGACCATACAATGTTCATTTGATTAGCTTCGTATCCGTCCGCCTAACAATTTCATTCATAAAGTATACAATGCAGCTCAGATCCATTACAAAATTTTGTGAAAACTATATGGGATCTTAATGGCATAGAGAAATGTATGCGTTTCCTTACCTGAAAAGCATACAGCTTATAGACTGGAAACCCTGAACGTAAACGCTACGAAAGATCGCGCTCAAAATATTCCGTAGTTTGAAAAACCTTTTAAAAACTGAATATACCTTTGCTTTGAGAATAAAGTATGAAAAAGAGGTAATTTTCTGCAAAATGAATACAAGAACGACTACTTTCCCTCTCATTTTCTGTAAACTATACTTAAATTTAAAAGGGCAACACTTTTGTCTTAAGTCGTTCGAAAATTAATATTACAACCCCATTTAAATAATCCGCCAAAGCATGTCTGACCACTAAATTAAAAACCGCGAATCCCTTCAAGTTGTTTATGCACCAGTTATTACTTATTATTCGTAGTTTTTAATACTATTTAGAATATAATAGAAATACCCACTCAAAAGTTTTATGATTGCTCTGCGTTGTTGCATAACAGGCCGGTTTTTATGAAAGAGAAAACTGTTGTTTTGAAACTAGTCAAGTATGGTTTTTGCCATACAATCATCACCCCTCTAGCATTCCCTTACAAAGCATCCTATGTTTCTCGCCTTTTGACGAGAAAAACCGTGGGTTGCCAACCTCGATAGTAACTTGTATCATAGTAACATCATCATACTTCTTCCTATTAGTTCGGCCATTTGGACTACTACTGCTACTACTAAGACGTCGTCCACCAAATTTTTTTTTCTACTTACGTCTTTGTCCTCGTTCGTGGCCCTCGGAAATTCGCCCCTGAGTAACATTACCTGAAATCGGTGTAGTTGTCCCCTTAACTGTTCACTTCAACATTAGTGGACCCGGTATTATTCGCTTGTGTTGAAGAATGACGCCTGGGGTTTTTTTTTGTCAAAATCAGAAGCATATCCTCTCTCGCTCCCTCCCCATCAACCTTTATTATCCCCCCTGACCTCCCCTCAGCCCCCTCTCGCTCTTGTTCTTGAGCGAAAGTCATTCAAACAGTCCTTCGCATATACATCAAACATTGTTCTTCCCTATTCATGTAACTGTCGACTTAATAGGACTGGTAACCTTCCCCGTTTCGGCACTAAGTAACTACGGTTGTACCATTCACCTACCGAATCCGTCGTCACAATTGCTTAGATGCCCCCCCGTGCCCCGCCGTCTGAACACTGGAATAGGAACGTCCCCCCACGTACCGCAGGTGGGCTTGTGCTAAATTCCAGGAAGGATAGCAGTGTGAATTACTTTAAGTGCAAACTGGACGCGCATCAAGCATCTCAGTTACAGTCAAACTGTATGAAAGCATACTACTCGCAATAAGAGAGTAGCCTTTTAAGTGTGTTGTTTTCCACTAGTCGGCGGCTGCATGCATCTCACATGCCATTATGCAAACAAGTTTTTTTTCAATTTCCCTTGTGTATCGATGCTTTCTTAGCCACTTTGTAACAAATAGGGGGTTCAAAGGCGTTCACTTACCTCTCTTTTAGTTAAACTGTACTGAAATTAACCGAACAAAAATATTCCCGTTTCCTAACTTTAACCAAAATTTCCCTGGAATTTAGCGCAAAGTCATCCATATTACGGGGTTTTCTTTTCCCATGTCCTGCCAAAGGGGCATACAAATAACTCCTATCGGCGCCACAAATGAGCTGCTGCTTTACGTGGAGCTGCCCATGCAATGCCGGTAAGCTTCGGTTAGCGGGTTTCCCCATCACTAACCGTCTTTTTACGATCCACAGAACTCTTTCCTGTGGTTGTTTGCAAAAGTCCCTTTCTCCTAAACCCCAGTTAAATCATCTTTGAGACTGACAGTCACAAATCAATAAAGGAGAATAGACTCAAGTAGGCGATGATTTCACTGAGTTTCCACTAAGTGCCCTCTGTCTATCTCCTAGTTTCCACCCTGATCTCTGTTGAAGAATTTATTGTTGTTCCAGACTTTTAGAGAAAACCTATCCCAGCGCAATGGTCTTACCACGGGAGCCCTGGCCTCAGTTTGATCCCATCTTCCACAGACGCCTCTTTCACCACATCCGCAGGCTCTATCTGGCAGAACTCTCATCATTTTTGGTCCCCGGGCAAGCCCACAGTTCGTGGCCCGTTACTGGGCACCTCAATAAATGTAATTATTGTTTCTGCCGCTGCCGAATTTTAGCGATTTCAATAAATTGAAAGAAAATTGACTTACCACTGTTCCCCCTTCACCCATCGTGGCCAGCTCTTAATTGTGTTATCGAGGAGGAGGAGGAGGAAGAGGACAACAAGGAGTCTGAATCCACATCGACGTATTCGTCTATCCAGTCTTCTCAACACTCAACAGCCTACACCGCACCGTTTTGTGATCCTCTTCTTCCCGATGACTGGCTCTACGTGCCCGTTTTGCGGCGCTATCTTCGCTGTACCGCAAGGACCCACAACTCGGGTGATGCCTCTAACGAGCCCCCCTGCAGATTTAGTGAGGATTCTTCGGATGTACGTCTTCCTTGTTTAATTTGCCCCATTTCATCTTTTTCAAGGAAAGCTTGCTCTCAACTGACTTACCGATTATCGAGACAAGCCTTGTGAAATGATTGAAGGTTAGGGACAGATTCTTTTGCCATAGCACTAAGCCAACATTTAAAGCGAGATCTCGTCCGCAATAAGTAAGCTGCTGGCCACAAAAATGGACCCAAATGAACCGTTTTAAGTCCATAAGCATCAGGCCTTCATGCTACTGTTTTGCATGTCCCTTATTTCCATCATTGTGCTACAAATTTAAAAAAACTGGAGGAGAAATGAACAGATCTATTACTGCCGACTATGTGCAACTTTATATAGGTTTACAGCTTACAATCTCCGTTGACGGTCGTATTCGTTCGTGCTTTATCGTATTGCAGGTGTTCACAAGAACAAATCTTGGCTGGGAATGTTTTTTCATTTTTGTCTTCTCAGAATCGTCCGTTAAAGGTAACCACAAACATACTCTACCGTAGTAGTAGTCGTAGTAGTAGTAGTAGTAGTAGTAGTAGTAGTAGTAGTAGTAGTAGTAGAAGAAGTAGAAGTAGTAGTAATATTAGTAAGAGTAGTAGTAGTAGTAGTATTAATAGTAATAGTAGTAGTATTAATAGTAGTAGTAGTATTAGTAGTAGTAGTAGTAGTAGTAGAAGTATTAGTAGTTGTATTAGTAGTACTAGTAGTAGTATTAGTAGTAATAGTATTAGTAATAGTATTAGTAGTAGTAGTAGTAGTTTTTGTAGTAGTAGAAGTATTAGTAGTAGTAGTATTAGTAGTAGTATTAGTAGTAGTAGTAGTAGAAGTAGTAGTAGTATTAATAGTAGTAGTAGTATTAGAAGTAGTAGTAGTATTAGTAGTAGTATTAGTAGTAGTAGTATTAGTAGTAGTAATATGAGTAAGAGTAGTAGTCGTAGTAGTACAGTAGATTGCCTAACTCATGAAATGTCTATATCAGAATTTGAGGTAGTGGCAGGGCAGGCATTTTAAGGTGTTAGTTCTGTTTGTTGCGCTAAATTGATGAACAAAAACTCTTTAGAAATAAAGAAATCACTTCAGATCAGTTTATTCATGGGTTAACGGGGCTAAATGGGGCGAAATCCGACGTTTCTTGCTATCCAGGAATTTTCCTACACTATTTCAAGCTACAGGTCAAAACAGTTTGCTTTTCTGCGCTGTTATATGAACGAACATTAATATAAGCCGAAAAAAATTGGAATTTATCCTTTCGGAGAACGGAAAATTTTGTTTTGTTTTCACGAAAATCAGGTGAATGCAAGTTTGAGAGATTACATTGTTTTCGAAAAATGATGACATATTTAGTTTAAAAAAATCAAGTTTTGCAAAGTTATGACGTTTTGTTCCAAAAAACGCTGTAATAAACTTTAGTGAATGTAATTTGTTTTACCACACCGATAGTTAGTACCTTAAACGCGCATATATACGAGACGCGATGATACACCACGACTTTTCGCAGTCACGGCGTACGCGAATCCTGAAAAGACAAATTCGATCTGCAGTTGACTATAAATGAATAAGGAAACTTCAAACGGAAGGGGCAGAAAAATTCACATTTTCATCGCAAAATCTGAGTATACATTCGGCCACTCTCTTGTGTGTTCAAACGCTTAGAACTAGACTGAGAAGTAAGTAAAGATATCGAAAAATGCTCCAATAGAAAGAGAAAAGAGAGTTCTTTAATTTTCAACAGAAATTGTATCCCTAATTTTCAGTGAAATCGAAAATTCGGTCACACGGTCCCAGTTTTTTCTTGACTTCCCATTGAAAAAACATTAATTACGTAGACATTCGACAGCGAAACATCTTATAAAAGCACTTTTTAAAAAGGTAACTTATGATAGGAAATTTTTTAACTAATTATAGGCATATATTTTTCCAGCTTTTGTTGTGGACGTTCATTTTTCATGGCAGCGAGGTTTCATGTTTAAGCGAGTTTACAAATATGACCCAGACGGCCGTGTGCATTAGAAATAATGCCCAAAAAGTCACTGCTTCCGTAAATGCTTTTAAGAAATATGTTATTTTGAGGGTTTTACCAAATACATCGAACGGAATGTACATATATGGAAAGTGGACTAAAAACACTGAAAATCGTAAAGAATTCACCTCATTTTCCAGGATTATCTGCAACTCATCCTAATAGAAAACCCAAAATATTTATATAGAAATTTAACAGTATAAATTTCCTGTTTATATACATCAAATGGTACGTTTACGATTGCACCTGACGATTCTATTTAAATTTATTAGTAATCGACCGACCTGTGAACATGTAAGCTAATGAAATATTGTATTCCTTTGACGTCCCTATCGGCGCAATGAAGCGAAAAACTGCTTGTATTGGTCAAACGGAAGAAAAACCATGAATTCTTGTGAAACGGTGTTGGAATATACAATTTCATGTTAGGCTACTTGATGATGGCCATATTTTACGTTACACTTAATCTACAGGAAAACTCTGAAAAAAACTATTTTCAAAAATAATTTGGCTTTTTCTGCTTTATTCACTTGTTTAATTGCATGGACAGGCTTCCTATACATTTACAACTTCAGTTTACTCAGCTAGGTCAATTTTTCACACTTTCGAAATCCGTACCTATTGTAAAAAAATTAGCATTTCTAAACAATGTAATGTTAATTTGTAAACAACAAAAAACCATAAATTTCCTTACGATCGGTTCTTTATTGTTGTAAAATTTTGGTGGACACAGTGTGCGCTGATTTCGCGAAATGGGCCATAACTCTTGAAATCAATCAGATTTCATGAGTTAGGACACCTACTGTAGGCGAAGGTTGTAGTAGGCATTCGATGCACAACCGACAATACAACAGGCCCGTGACTCAATGGTAGACCGCTGAACTTAATAACGCTAGATGACTCAAGAACGCGGTTTCGGGGCGCTGGTGCGGCAAACCTGGGTCTGAGCAAGGCTGGCCGACGACGGCTTATTAGCCGGAAGTGGCCATCCCCGTCTCTATCGTCTTTGTCGGGACTCCTTTCAGCGTATCTTCATGGTCGCTATGCAACTGCCTTCGAGGGCTCTGCGTTAAGCCCAAGACGCACTGAGACGAGCAGGCCTCGTAACCCAACTGGTGAACGCACTTCAACATTCGACACGTGAGCTTGCCAATGTGGCATCAATGAATCAGTGCACTTTCATCCAGGAAATCTGCTCTCAGACTTAACAGCTTGGGAGTAGATACAATATGTAAAAAACAATAATGCTGTTCACTCGCCGGAATCATGTCTTGATTTATCTTAGCTTTCTAAGTCTTACTGGGGTCCATCATTTCTAACGATGGACTTTACCTTTCTTTTCGTATTCTTCCTCTTCTTCTTTTTCTTCCCTACCTATGCACACACCTGGAATGCGAACACTCACCTCATTTAGTAGATACAGTCGCATAGGTGTCACCTTCCCCCCCCCCCCCCCTTATTATGGAGAACGTAAACACCCAACACCAAGCAAAATGGATCGAGTTCCAGATTCCTGTCTAAACGCGGCTCGAACTCGCATCACCTTGCATAGTGGAGATGCTGATTTCATGACAGAATCTTTTGCTCCTCCAACTCTTTATCCAGTTTCGTTTATCAATCCTTCCCATTCGAAAGTGAGACTCCTCAGTCTCAGTTTGCTCCATCGAAGAATTCTCCACATACGCCGTTGCGTAGCCTGAACCAAATGGACCTGTATTTTATTTCCAAAACCTGTCTTGCAATAGACGCACATTGCGAAATGGGGGGTGTGTGGAATGCAACGCATCTATCTCAATGGCCCCCTGAGAATGAACCATTATTATCGCTCGACTTCCGCTGCTTCCTGATAAGGTTCCCTTGTTTCCTATTGCTCCGGTCATCGTACAACGGTGGTTCTAGGTCGACTCTAACATTAGGCTATCCTATGCGTTGTTTTGCCTGCCTTCCACTTCCCCGATTGTCTGCCACTCTCTGTTCTGTATAGTACGATGTACTTACTTGTACTTGTTATGGCTGCGATCATGCCTGATCTAGCCGGCCTCGATGCTGTCACGTATTGTACCTCTCCATGCGTGACGGTTCGCGGCAGCAGACCTGAATAGCTCAGCCCATTATCTTCTTCAGCGACGGACGCCGAATACCGAAGGTCCAAACAACCGCCTCCATGTCTTGCCGAACCGTATCGAGCCAGGTTTTCAGTTGGCTTCCTCTTCGGCGCTTCCAAGTGGGCAACGGCGCCGCATCGAGAACAGTCGAACTGAGCTCGTGAGGCGGGCGACAGAGGACGTGCCTTAACCGCCTCAGTCGCCTTCCTTGGATAGCCTGAGATATCCTAGCTATATTGTCGCAGCGAGTGCGGACTGTCTCGTTTGAGACGTCGTCTGGGTACTTCACTCGAAGGATCGTCCTCAGTCAGCGATGATCAAATACCTCCAGTATTCGTTCATCTTCCACACGCAAAACCCAGCGTTCACAACCGCAGAGGAGGACCGACCGGACGGATGCACGGTAGACGTGGATCTTCGTGCTGATGATGGGTTACCGGTAAGCCTAGCTGCTGGCTTCCCGGCGCGTCCACAGGCGACGGATAGTGCAACGGCCTTCAGTGAAGGTTAACTTCGAAATAAGCACTCTCGGGTCCGCGAAATAAGCAGTAGCGACCAGCAGCGACAGTGCTACGAGGGCGCGGAGGGCTGCGGTCTGGCAGTCCGACTGCCTTATTAACGACGCCCTGTGACATAGCAACCGTGAACCCCCACGGAATAAGTTTGCTTGCCACTTGTGGCTGTTTAGGGGACCCGCCTGTATGTTAAAATCTCATGAAAAATGTCCGATGGCAGGATGACATCAAAAGCGTGGTTCCACTTTGGAACGGACATGCCATCTAACCGCTGGTGTGCCCTGCAGTACGCTGAATTCCTAATGTGACCTACCAACTCGTCCATCATATGGAGAGCACACATGCTTTAGTCTGTACTCTGTGTGGCCCAAACAGACAACTGGCGAGTCCGTTTTTCGCCAACCGCGCAGCACGCCCGATGCTATCTTCTAGTTGTGCGGATGTTGCCCCGATGTTATGCAATGCCACGGAGTACTCATCGAAGCTCAAACGTCTGCTGCAGTCGGCAGGACACTTTACAATCAAACCGCGGCCAAGCACATATACAACACGCAGACTCTGTGTCCGGTCATCCATTGCGCTTGATTTCGTCTCCATCCGGTTGGATTTAATTATGCACATCAATTCATGGCGTTGAGAGGGAGAGGTGAGAAGTGGGCAAAATTAGCTGAGGCGATTTTTTTTATTGATGGTCCCAGTGGGGGTTTGATGTATTTTCACTATCTACGCTGGTGGATGCTTGGCCACTGTTTTTTTTCTTCGTGGATGGTCGTCAGAAGTTGTTTCGTTTGAAGATAAAGATTTGTAGACTCCCATACTTGTCCTCTTCGCTTGTGGTTTTAATGGACAGTAATCTATGGCTAACCTTGGATGCTTTACTTTTCATCTATGTATGTTATGTAGGTTTGGAGCTATCCAGGCGGTTCCCTCAGAGGATAAGGATAGAACATTAATTCAGTCGCGGGTATTGTGTCCAGCAGCCATGGTCAGCTGTGTAGATGGCCTGGCAGTATATGTAGACTTTTTCCTATCCCCTTTCCCTGCGAGCAGATAAGCCGTGCTTACCTAAATATGGTTGCTCAGACATTCGAGTCAGCCGCTCAATGACTAGATTCAGTAGGAAACGACTCGAACGGGACCGAACCGTCTGAGATTGCTTTTCGCCATCCCCCCGTACAACTAAGCGACTATAATTGAGAGCTGGTGTCCAACCTGGGTCAAAGCTACTGTCTAAACGTCTGTTGCACACCTTCGGGGTTGTTCCGTGGAGAGAGTCGCCATGAGGGAGAGGGTGGGACGTTTTGAAGCCCAGTCCTCCGTCTGTAGTTGACTGAATCAGCCCCCCTCTTTGCCAACCCTTTAAGCCACAAATTTTGCAACCTCAACTTCAGTAGACTAAGGAGGTAGCTGTTGCTTTTTGATTTCCCCAGAAATCACTCGCTAACTTAGAGTAAATAAGTTTAAAGAAAGGTCTGTAGGCGCATATCGTAAATTGATATGGGCATTTGGGCCGAGGTCCAGTAACCACGGCGGTACAACCGTCTAACATTCATTAACCTGCCAACAGGCAGCTATTAGCCTATGCTGGGTTTCCATGATGCACCATCCTGGCAGCACAAGTATTAGTTAAAAGCTCAGAAATGCGTTTCGCCGATATTCTGCTGCTGCACGGCACAGTTGCCAGGGGTTCGGTTCATCGGCGGGTCCCCCAGCATTCCTCGTGTGCTTTCAGGTATATCCTCCGTTTTGAAATTGTTGCTTTTTAGTTTCTTTAGAAATGAACCGTTAACATGGAGTAAGTCGGCCTAGATTGATGTCGCGAAGAAGGAGACACGATCACTGACGTTTCGGCTTTTCCCTCGAATCAGAGGCAGCGTCAAATAAGGGTTTTGGATCGCCCAGGTTATGCAGCATTTATAGGATGTGGTTGCTAAGCCACTACATGCCTATCACCGTTGGCGCAGAAGGAAGGTTGATGTGAGGTGACAACTGCATCACCCTCCCTCCCTCCCGTACCAGTGTCAAGTCCCAGTCATGTAGATTGGACAGCAGCCACAGTGGCCGACCTCGCCGAAAACCTCCGTCAGCCCGAGCGATAACACGGCTACCTACCCCAACAGCCAAGCCGCACACTCTCATCTGGTTTAGCTAACCAAACAAGACGGTTATTTGTGTGCTGCTGATGCACAGATCCTTAAAATCACGTATGAAAAAAGAGCACTGGGTAAAGATATTTCCGAATGGCTCCTTCGTGTTTACAGCACTGTTCAGTTAAATTCTACGCCCTATCTGGACTCCATCCACCCAGTCCTATCTATCGGTTCATGTTGTGGCAGTGGAGATAAGGGGGTCAAATCGGCGGGACCTCGTGGTCTGAGTGATCTCGATCGCAGCCAGCCATGCGTTTGCCCATACCACAGTGGTCAGCCCATTAAATTTAGCTTTTCGAATCGTTTGATCTTGATCTTTTTCATTGAGTTTTCCTGACTGGAGCCCGAGCAGGCCTAGCTGGTGACAAAGAAGAAACCTGAAATTGCCACTTCCACCTAACTATCCTTGTCTCTTAAAACATCTTCATTAGACCTTATATAGTTTGCCTGATTATCATTGCCTTGGATCTGCCTACCTGCCGGTAGGAGCACAATAGGCGGGTCCCAGATTAAATGATTAAACCCGAGAGCCTGTCTTACGGGAACCCTGGTAATAGGGGTTTTATTGGTGGGGCATTAGAATAACAAAAAAGCACGAAAAACGGAAAAAAAATTACAAACCGAAATTTATGAAATATTTAAATGAGGTGAAAATAACCCGCACGAAATGAAAAAGAAACGGTAGGCATCCAATGAAATGAAAGCTCTGTAAATAACTGTCCCCATTGAAAGCTCTGTAAATAATTGTCCCCATTATCCCACTGTCAGACCGGTAAACTTTAGCTTTACAAGACAACCTACTGTAAGCTTTTAAGTAGCAAACATAATAGCTTTTTACTTTGGACCCGCTTATTGTGCTTCCACCCACCAAGCCTGTGTTCTAGAAGCCACAGACGCATAAATTGTTTGTACTAGTGTCTGAGCAGGATGATGATCTTTGCCTTTCGCCCTTTTTCTCTGGGTCCTATGTGGTTAAATGCGTCCAATATCGTTTCAGGAATACCTGGTGGATGCGACAGCCTGCCTATCCTGGATATTAGTAGTCCTCGAGCAGTTCCCACCCTCACGCTCGCGTCTGGCCACCGGCCGCTTTTTGCCGCCCGATGCTCACTTCACACGCCTGCTCTGTGCCATAATCAGCTGCTCTTCTGCCGGTGCCCTTTGCTTTGACCTCGCAGGTCTCGTGATGGGCCGCCTTCTACGTCTACTCTGCCCTCAGATGTGCGTGGACAGCCTGGCCGACGGCTCTGTTAATTTGCCCGTCAACGCCCTCTCACTCTACGACTTGTGAGTACTGCTAGTAGACCGCCTAGCGGCAATGATGATGATGTTGATGGTGGTGATGATCATGATGGTCGGGTAAGGTGACAATCACACTACTGCGGTCTTATGGTGCGACAGATGTTCCCTGATATAGCCAAAATACAGCAGATTCCCTATGTCATTAAATGTCAACCAAAATTCTGACATTTTTATTTTGATTCAAACAAATTTCTTAATTAGGGTTGTCGTATTGATTATCATGCAACCTATTCGCAAGATATTTCAGTCACAGTAGGTTGCCGGCTTTCGAAAGAGCTTGCTGACCGCCGGAAAAATTACAGTCTATAAAAATGGCTACTTAAGTAGTATGTAATTTTCTCGTTTATTGTCAATGCTCTTATTAATTCAAATATATTTTGTTGAAAACATGCACACAAATATTCTTTCTTGTACGCATTTGATAGCAAATTACGTCCTCTTCAAATGTTATGCTTGCAGAAAGGATATCTTCAGGTTTTAAAAGTTTATAAATCGGTGAATAATTTTAAATCCTATGGTTTCCAAACTACACGCTGTATACATCCTGCGTAAGAAAACATCACAAATTTATCTAAGGTATAAATAACAGGTCACACAGTTCTCATAAATGTTGTAATGGATCTTAACCATGTTGTATGTATTACAGGGAATATTAATGAATTCACGGATACAATGTGTAATAGATGAACATTTCCAGGTATTTAATATTCTCATATTTCAAAACTTTAATGAATCCGAAAGATACCCTTTCTTCAAGTGTAAATATTGAAGAGGACGTAATTTGCTAGCAAATGAGTATAATAAGAAATCTTTATGTGCGTTTTTCTATAAAATATATTTGAATTATTAAAAGCGTTGAAAATAAACGAGAAAATTACATGTTACTTAAGTAGCCATTTCAACAGAACATACTTTGCTCAGAAAGAAGGTCATTCATTCAAAAGCTGGCATCCTACCGTAACTAAAATATCTTGAGTTTAGGCTGCACGATTATCAATACGAAAACGTTTTTGTTTATTTGAATCGAAAAAACATTTCAGAATTTCGGTTGAAATTTTATGAGTAAGGTTATTTAAAATCGGGCGTGCTTTTAAGTTTCATCTCTGCTTTAGGAGTCCACTTCTCTTGAGTGCGTTGGTCATATCTACAAGTACCTGAGTTATCACTGGCTGCCATTTTTTGGATACGTCTTCGTGTTGGTCCGTTCATCTTACTGACTTCTGGAAATGTGCTGACAAAGTTATTCAGGCAGGAGCCTTAGGCTGCGCTGAAGAGGTGCTGCACACTTATCACCTAAAATTCCTACCTAGTTTTATTTCAGCGAATGTGATTTTGGGTGATTTCGATGTATCCGACTGCCTTTTTCAAGGTGACGTCAGGATTGCCCAGCGGAAATCGTTGTTGTGGCGTTTACTTTATAGGTGACTCGTAAACAGGTTGAGTGTTCATGCATCTCCAACTACTAGAGTCAATGGACTCCCAAAGTTGATTTTTTATAAATCTGTGAAAGTGACCTTAGTACTTTTTAGTAATTATTCCAAGCCCTGGAATCGTACATATATCATCCATTTAATGGGAGACTTAATCTGATGATCAGTCTTCCGAGTTCGATAACTGTAAGTCAAACGCCATCTCGTCATACTATTGATGACTATGATGCCCTATAAGTCTGGATTCACTAAAACTCTGCATACAAATCAACCAAATAAGGCTAGATATAAGTGTGCATAAGGAGGCAGGGGAACATAAAAACGAGAAAATAATATAGAATACTAACAAAGGCACAAGATCAGTACTTAGCAAACTGTCCGTTTACATTTAGGACAGCATAAAGTCTGCCAGGTCGTCTATAGTAGTTTGTTCAATGTGAGTATGTTTCTTTCCCATATGGATAACAACATCACTGAGCTCAACTTTTACTTACGTGTGAGCGCCTGCAGATTTCGAGCCTGTTTGGTCAGTGACGAAGGATGGGCCAGGAACTGCCATTACAGCCTCGAATTCGGCGAGATTTTTCGACTGCTGACTATTCCAGGTCAAAATAGAATGCCTACTCCCGCCATCTTTTACTCGGCCCAATCTACAAATTCCATCTCTAGGTAACCCTGAATGTTCTCGAGCGTGACCCACAACCCTTAAGCTTCCGAGCCCGGTAATTGTCAGTAAGTCGGGGTGGTGACAACTGATCCTCTGCTTACTGCTGGTGATACAATGAAAAGGTGTTGTATCGCCTAACCTCGGTTGTCAGATAGACACATCCCGGTCATTCTCCCGAAAGCCTTGAAATGTAACCACCGCTGCCATGACCTTTAGAAACTATCCTGATGCGGTACGGACTGAAAATGCATGTCTCGCGGACGAAGACCCCGAGGCCCTACCACCACATGAAAAAGCGTGAACCATGTTGGTTCACAGTGCCGTATGCAACCGTAATTTTTTTAATTTGAATAATCCGAACTATGGCCTGGCTGAGATCAAAAGCAAGTAATTGGAGAAACATATGTATTTTACATCAAAGACTTAAAACTCATATTAGAAAGGATCTATGCAATATGAGATCCACGGTTAGCAACAACTTCTTCGATTCTCGGTTTTCCTGATGTACTCCGATGACATCTTGTTCCACTCTCTAGCAATGGAGACCCTCAGGGCCTCGATGCTGTTGTGCGACTTGATGAAGGCTTTCCCCTCGGCGTACGCCCAAATGTTGTAGCCGAGGGAATTTATGTCTAGTGAGGATGGTGGCCACATATCCTTGGGCCAGAAATAAGGGGTGTGGTCTTCCAGCCACTTCGGTGTCATCCGCAATGTATTCTGAGGCGCACCATCTTGCTGGAAGGCCATACTGTCGTCTGTAGTGTAGTTGGAATCTATCCTAGGCTTACGTGCTTCTAAAGAACATCCAGGTACACGTCTGTGTTCACTTTGACCCCGACCTTGATGAACATGACTTTGCTGTCTGAGGAAATCAGGCCCAAGACCACCACAGAAGCAGGATGTTGGGTCCAAAACTTGTACTTCACATTCTCAGGTACGTCGTTAACCTTCAGGGGTCTTATGTAGCGATCTGTTCGACTGTTGAACACCAAATCGCCCGTAAAGCGTTTTTCGTCGACGTAGAGCACCTTGTATGGTCCTTTTTTAAGATAGCTCAGGGTTGTCTTACTTCCAGTCTCTTCGCTTTCACAGCCTCAGTAACGAGATGCTTCTTCCTCCTAGCTCTTGACTTAGCCTTCAGGTCCTTTTTCACGATATTCGTGACCGTGTGCTCTGACACTTCAAGCTCAAAAGCCATCCTTCTCGTGCTCCGGACTGGATTGCAACGATCTCGAACAGCCCTTATAAGACGAGGGGGTTCGCGCTTCTTTTCCAGGCTTCCGGTGGATGCGGCCGAACTTTTTATCACGGTCGGTTAGGGTGAAGACTGTTGCCCCAGCCAATTCCAACTTGACAGTGATGTTCGTGGGAGAGAGGCTATTGAGACTAAGCTTATAAAACTGCATCATTGAGTTTTCATGATAAAGTATTTGAGAATGTTTTCCAGGAAATTGTTCCTGTATTTCTACCACCGTATTGTAAAGAAAAAAACCATAGATTTCAATACAAATATTTAAAAAAAATTAGTGGTAAAAATATTACGAAATTTACGGTCGCATACGGGTATTGAAGCGGACTGAATCAGCTTATTGTAATAATCGGTGCTTTTGGTAGTTTGCGGATCTTGCATGTCGATTACCTCCACCATTTCCTTGAGGGGCAAGCACTCGTATGACTTGTGCAAAAGGTTACTTGTTGCGACCGAAGCTGCGTAGTTGCATCAAACGCACTTTATTTTCTAGATGCCGCTTGTATCCAGAGTGGTGAGACCAGGTCGAGGTGACTGACGATGTGTTTAGGTACAGTTGTGCTGGCCTCGGTCTATGCGCGCCATAACACGGTTAGTCCCTCTTCTATAACCCAGTCAACCTACATGACAGTTCGACCGTCGATGTCTACCGTATACTCCACAGTAGTGGTGCAGGGACGGTGACTTGTGCCGGAGGCTTTCACTGCATCTACCTCACTCTCTGTTCCACTCCCCATCTGAACACGGTGTCAAGACAGAGTTAAGAAGACCGAAATGGGAGAGGTCGCAAACCCACACGGTCCAACACAAAGAAAATCACTACAACATAACGGAGCGGCGGCTCGGATCCCAGCTGATTGGGAGTGCCATAAAGGCAATATTAAGAAGGAATAATTGTAGCCTGACTCAGTTCGACAGTCAGCCACTCCGCACAAAACACACACTGGGCTGACCACGCGGTCCGAGTGTTCCCGTCAGTTGGCAACTTTCGAAGCCAAGGCTTTTAGCGCACCGTGATAGGTTCAAGCACGTCAGATTGCTTATAGTGAGGAACATGTGCTGAGCCCTCGACCTCACTCTCTGCCCCACCCCCAGGATCAGACCCCCGTCTGAGCCGGTCAGTTGTGTGATGCGGGAGTGGGTGCAGTGGCCGACAAAGCCGACGAACCCGTCTACGCGCGCCACAGCACGACCTGGTACCCTTAATGCGCACACCAGGCATCCCAAAACCAGGGGGTCAACCTACGCTCTCATACCTTCACTCTTTGTCTCCATCCGCCAACACAGAATATTCTCGATCCATCCGCCAATTTAAACGGTTATCGGTTCGTGGCCGCTGCACCTTTGAGGAGTCACGGATGAGTGGTGGGTGGCCGCACAGTAGAGTAATCGTTTCCTATACCTAGACATTCAACTTTACTGCCAGTCCATCACGTAAATACCCTTTCCTGAGAATCCCACACATGCCAACTGGTGCATGCATGGTTATTAATATTCACTTCGGTCGCTCAGCTAGCCATAACTTTGTCTCTCCGACAGACACGAAGGGAGCGGAGTAACGAAAACTGGAATGTTAAGAAGATGCTGAGCGCTCAGGAACAGTCAAACTCGGTGGCAGTGTGTAAAACTGGCATCGACCGTCACCTCCACCGTTTTGTCAAATGTCCGACTTAAGAAGCTTAGTAAACCTGTTTTCCACCGACGAGTATTATAATTGGATACGAAATTCGGGCACAGACCAGCAAGCTGTTATCCTCTTAAAATCGGTGCATTCTACCCGACCAACACGGCGAGGATGCCTCCCCCTGTACATTTTGAGGCCGGCATCATGTGACTGCATCGGCATTCGCCATTTATGTGAAAGTGTTTGGGGATGGTGGCCTCGTCATATCTGGCAAGTTGACATGACAGTTCGACCTTCGATTTCGACGAGGTCCACCGTATGCTCCACACTAGGTGATGCAGGGACGGTGACTTGCGCGTGAATTAGTTTTAAGTGATAGTAGACTTGCGCTGCAGCTACCGCACTCTCTCCTCCTCCCCCACCTGAGCCCGGTGTCAAGACAGAGTCAAGAAGACCGGATATTGGGAGAGGGCGCAGGTGGCTGGTGCGGCAGGAGCCGCCCCTAGGTGTACCGCCACACCTGGCTCGGATCCCACGGAGTGGAGGTGCCATAAAGGCCACATTAAGAAGTAGCCTTTGCTGCCTGACTCTCAGTCCGCCAGTCATCCACTCCACACAAAACACACATTGGGCTGACCATGCGGTCCGAGTTATCCCGTCAGTCGGCTACCTTCCAAGCCACGGCTTTTAGCGCACCGTGATAGTTTCAAGCGCGTCAGATTGTTTATAATGAGGAAAATGCGCTGATCTGTTGACTTCACTCTCTCCCCACCCCCACAATCTGACCACCATCCGAGCAGTCAGTTGTCTGATGCGGGAGTGGGCGCATTGGCTGACGGGTCGGTGTACCCGTCTTCGCGCGCTACAGCACGACCTGGCCCCGATAACGCACACACCAGGATTAACTAACTCAGGGGATATGGAGCAGCCATCGCCGTCTGACTCCCAGTCCACTGGTCAGCCACTCGACACACAGCACATACACTGGGCCGACGGCGTGGTCTGGTGTGAGCATCAGATTGGCAGCCTTCCAAGTCACGGTTTCTAGGACACCGTGTTTTTATCAGGTACATTATGATGGTTGTAAGCGTGCTGTCTACGTATTAGTGTAGATGGTGTGCGCTGATATGACTTAGCCTCCGGTGGTTTACCGCAGGTTATCGTGGAGGCGCATGTGCCCTCCTAGGCCCATGCGGTGTGTAAATGTGCGGGAGCAGTGAGGGCAGTGGAGGCGACTGTATGTCGGAGCCCCAGGCACTGGTTCACCGGCCTCCGTGCGATGGATTCGCAGGTGACCGACCAGGCCGATGCGTGATTTGAAGTTGCGGGCGCATTGTGGGCAGGAGAATTCGGTAGAGGCTCGGGGGATGTCATTCATGGTAGTGGGGGTGGCAGTGGCGGTAAGAATGGCAGGAGCGGAGGGTGTGTATAATGTATTGGTGTTGTCGGCAATGCGGTGAATTCCGCTGTCATGGATGCGCATGTGACCGAATAGACCCATGCGATGAGTGAATGCGCGAGGACAGTGGAGGCGATGATCTCTGCTGTGTTGGTGTCCCAGGCACTGGTTCACCAGTCTCTGTACGATGAATTCGCAAGTGACCGACCAGGCCGATGCTCGTGGTGAATGTGCGGTCACATTGAGGACAGTTTAGGAGAGAGTTCCCATCGCTGACAGTGGTAGTGAAGGCGAAGGCGGTTGTGGGGGTAACAGGCGATGAGTAGAAGGATGTGGTCTCTATGATGGTGGGAGTAATGGAATTGATACCAGTAGTAAGGATAGAGGATTCTGAAGGAGGGTTGGCAGAATTTGAGGTAGAAATTTTAACTGTCGGATTGTTGGTGCATTGCGTCCAAAGATGTCCATCCTGACCGATTCGCGCGCGCGGAAGATGCGTTGACAGCGTGGGCATGTTGGCAGGGACTTGTCATCGACGATGTTGGTCCGGGGCGCTGGTGACTTTCGTGCCGCTCTTTTGGCTTTGGCGGCGGCGATCCGGTTGGCCTCATAGATTGCTGAACCAGTCTTCAAGGATCTGCTCAATTACGGTCCGTCCTGGGTGAGGTTCTCCCAGGTCACCGGGTTGATTTGCAGTTGCTTCAGCAATTTCTTCAAATGTTTTTGGAGCATCGTTTTTAACCATCCTGACGGTTAGATTCCGTAGCGAGATCTCCGTAGAAAAGTCGTTTGGGTAGTCGCTCGTCATCCATTCTTACCAGGTGGCACCTCCATCGCAGTTGCACTTGTCTTAGCATGGCTTGGATGCTGAGGATTCCGGTCCGCTCCAGGCCTTTCATGTCCGAGATCCTGTCTTGCCATCTTAGCTTCAGTATTCTTCGGAGGCAGCTGCGATGCAAGTGTTTTAGCTTTCCTGACTTGGTTCGAGTAGATGGTCCAGGTTTCCGCTCCGTAAAGAAGTGTCGTCAAGACGACGGCCTTGTACATCTTCAGTCTGGTGTTCAGGGGAATACCGTGGCGATTCCACACGGAGGCCTGACAAGCTTTGGAGATCAGTTAGGCAACCTCGTCATTTATTCTCGTGTTGCGTGAAAGCGTGCTTTCTAAATAAGCGAAGGTTCCCACGCTTTTGAGTTGAGCACCGTTTACATTTATTTTGGGAGCGATGTATTCCGCGATGGGCAGCGAATGTTGCATGACAACCGTTTTGGCTGTACTGATTGTAAATCCAAAATTGGCGCAGCCTGCGTCGAAGAGGTCCATGCTCCTTTGCATGTCTTCCTCCGTCGAGGTGTTAAAGGGCACAGTCGTCCGCGAAGAGCAAGTCATGGACTGTAGTCGTAGACACGCGCGTCGAAGCTTGCATACGCCGACTGTTGAGAAGGTGCCCGTTATTTCTGTAAGCGATGCGGATACCAGGCTGCTCATCACGGTAGGCGTCCATCAGCATAGCCGAGAACATGAGACTGAACAGGGTGGGAGCCAAAACGCAGCCCTGCTTCACTCCGTTGGTCACTGCGAATGCTTCGGATGCCGTCCCGTAGGCAGTGACGCGCGCCCTCATCCCGTCATGAAGCTGATGCACCATGTGCGTGAACCGCTCAGGACAGCTCATTTCTGCATGACTTTTCACAGTCCGTCGTGATTCACCGCCTCAAAAGCTTTCGTCAGATCCACGAAGGTGGTGTATAGGTGAGTTCGCATCTCCTGGCACTTTTCTGGTAGATGGCGGGTGGCAAAGATCATATCGGTTGTTCCGCGGTGTCGGCGGAAACCACATTGGCTTTCCGGGAGCAGGCCCTGCTCTAGGTGACCGTTAAGATGATTGAGAAGGATACGGGCGAAGATCTTCCCGGCGAGGTTGAGCAACGAGATGCCTCTGTGATTATCACAGAGTTGCCGGTTCCCCTTCCGTTTGTAGAGATGGACGATGGTCGCGTCTTTGAAATCCTGAGGAACTTGTCCTTGGCGCCACATCTCCTGGAAGAGTGTTGTGAGTTCTGCCATCAGCCGGGGCCCACCGTGCTTGTAGACTTCCGGTGGGATTGCGTCGGATCCCGGTGCTTTACCGCTGGAAATCTGCTGCACGGCCCGGATGGTTTCTGGTAGGGAAGGCGGCAGATCCAGGTCATTGTTCGTGTCCACTTGAGGGAGCCGGTCAATGACAGCATCGGAGATGGCTGATGAGCAATTAAGGACATTTCTGAAGTGTTCGGCCCAGCGCTTCAGAATTTGCGATTTCTCTGTCAGCAGTGTTGTGCCGTCAGAGATGATCGGCGGTGCGGTCCCCTTGATACATGGGCCGTACAAGGCACCGGCATCTAAAGAGAGAGAGAGTTACGCTTTATTTTGAAATTAAAATTCCAAAACTTTCAGCAAAAAATGTCCTCCATTCACCGTGAATAAGGTTGGGAACACAAGCCACACAAAACCGGAAGATCACAAACAAATGGTCAAAGAATGCACATATTAACCTCATGAAGAATCATTCTTGAATGCGTCTCAAAATATCGACAAAATTGGACTTCTTTCAAAACTGTGCGAGCGTCGTGCGCCGATGACCCTCATTTTTGTTGTTCAAAAACAAATAAGGTTAAGAATCGGTATAAAAATGGGTCAAATAGGCTAACCGACATAGATATAAGAAATTTCACATGCGAATGGAGAGCGGAAAAGATGGCGGCTCAATTTCAAAAGCCCGCCATAGCAAGAAGGCAGCTTTGGTGGCATCAGTCCGAAGGTCAATGTAGGCTTTGTGCAGTCCATTATTCTCCGCGAGTTTGTTGCTGATGTCGGTTTCATTGTCGTCAAAACCAGACCTGTTGTTGACGGCGTGCGCGTCCGAGGACTTCGACGGCGGTGGACTGGATGATATTTCGCAGTTAACACCATCGTGTCTCCACGTTTGCATTATCATCTGGAGAATACAGGTCCTCCAGTTTCTCGGGTTATTTGGTTGCTGAAATCAAAACAGTGAGCAGGCAAATTAAACAAAAGAGTATTTAACTTACCTGATGGCCACTTACCTTGGCACCTTCGTCGGGGTTGCAGTCGGAGCCTCATCTGGGAGATGACGAGGCGGTGATCTGTCCAACCATCAGCATCGCGGATCGCCTTGGTTAACATCACGTCCTGTCGATCTCGCCTCCGGATGAGAACATAATCCAGCAGCTGCCAGCGCCGCGACCGATGGCGCATCCACGTCGCCTTTTCCCGCGTCGGAAGGCGGACGACGATATTGGTCAGCAGGATACGGTGTTCCGCACACGTTTGCAGAAGAAGGAGGCCGTTATCGTTACAGCTACTAAGACTGCGGGGACCCAGCACTCCCTGCCAGGGAGCGTGGTCCGTCCTGACGCGGGCGTTGAATTCACCAAGGCCAATTAACTTGTCCGCCTTCGACACAGTCGCCAGCAGGGCGTGCAGGTCCTCGTAGAATTTGTCCTTCACCGCATCAGAGCTCGTCATTGGGGGAGCGTAGGCGCTGATGATGGTGGCGAACTGGTCTCCCCGAAGAGGCAGGCGAAGGCTCATCAGGCGATCATTGACACCCTGCGGCAGACAGGGCAGACGTCCAAGGATGTCGTTCCAGATGGCAAAGGCAACACCAGCGTCGCGTCGCTCTGCCTTTGGCCGGCCGCTCCAGAGGAAAGAATACCGGCACCCACCTCCTCAAGCTGACCCTGCTCAGAGAATCGGGTCTCGCTGTGAGCAGCAATACCAACCTTGTAGCGCGCCAGTTCCCGAGCGACTAGCGCCGTCAGTCGTTCCGGCCGGTTGCTCCTAGGATTGTCTAAAAGGGAACAAACATTCCAGGCTGCTAGTGTGAGTGGACTCACCCGAGCAGCCTGGTGAGTATGGCGAGGGGGATGGGGACGGGGGTATTGTTGTTTGTTTGAGTTCTACGACCGCGTATTTTGCGAGCCGCGGCCGGCTGCAGAAGACGTGATAACCATCATTTTTTTAGGGCACCTTTTCTAGCCCTTTCCTCCGCGAGGAGGCAAGCAGTGCTGTCCCTAAATAGGGCTGCTCGGACATCCCAGACGGCTGGCGAACTCCACTATGGGTCACAGTTTTGTTTTAGTGGCAGAACGCTCCGAGTTAGCCTGGGCCGCCTACGGGGTTGCTGTCGCCCCCACCGTAGGACTTTTTGAGAGGGGAGAGGTGGGAAGTTCGGGAGTCAGACATACCGGGTGTGGAGGCACACACAACACCGGAGACCCTCACATGGTTTAGACCGCCGGTCGTGACGGTTGCCCGAGATGTGGCCGCTGGGAAGAACCCAATTTCGAGGAGCCACAGGTGAGATTTGGGTTCCACCTGTACGAGACAAATTGAGCAACCAAATGCTATCTAGTTGGTGCTACCCCTAACTAGTACCCCTACACCCCAAGTTGATATAGGCTGGCTTCCCAACTACCTACGCCACATTGAACAAGGGATCGTTGGACAGTGTTCCAGTACTCCGTGCCTTCTCACCCCGGAGCTGCTTACGATGCTAGAATTGCAAGATGGCGGTCGGTGCGCACCACGTGTCAAATTTGTCCTTGTGACACCACGCTTGCCGATTGCTGCCCTTAGCCGCGCACTTACCAGTGATGTGGGCATTGGCGTATCCACGTATTCTGTCAGTTCAGGAATCAAAAGGTGTTGGTGAGAAGAGCCAAACATACACACACACGCATGCACAGGAAATTTCAACCGTCGTTTTCGACTATGTCCGTTGAGTGTCCCAGGGCGTGGTGGGCGCAGGGACGGTGGTTTGCTCGTGAATTAGTTTAAAGTGATAGCAGACTTGCGTAGCATCTAACGCGCACTCCCTCAGATAGAATCAAGAAGACCGAAGCCGGAATACGGTGCATGTTGATGGCATCGTGTGAGCCTGTGCATAGGTGCACCATGAGTGTTGGATTACGTTTTACCTTTTGTATGTGACCAGATAGTTCCGTGCGGTTACTGAACGTGGGAGTCTAGTTTGGACAGAACTGACGGGTGTTGGTCGGTACCTTAAGCACTCGTGTTTTAATTGGCCGATACGTGAGTGCGATTGTTACCTTGTTAGGGATAGGTTAGCCCTACTAGCGAATTTCATTTTACCCTGGTGACGTCCCCGTTCTGGTAGGTGAGAAGGTGTCTACTCAGAGCGAACCCAAATCAAAGCGCGATGATGTGGAAGAAATGACAGGTGAAAGGAATTTCTTTAATGGTGGCGGTGTTTTGCTCTTCGGGATGTTCGTCAGTCTCCAAAATTGTGATGAGACCGAAGGCTAGTGAGATCGAAAGTTACCATTTCAGTCCTTAGACTTTTCCCCGTGCAAATTTCCGCTACCAACTATTTAGCTCTGGTAATGCTCTTCTGGATGCGCTCTATAAAGTGTACACTAAACCAGCACTCGTTCAACGATCAGGTTGAGACATTGCCAGCTAGTCGCTTTATATACTGTGCGAAACGTCGATGCTTCACTCCAGTGTTCTTGAAGCTTCTTTTCGATTGACCTCGAATAGATTTACTCAGGTTCCTATATCCGCTTTGCCGGACAACAAAAGCTGGCTAAGATTTGAACGCTTTCGAGAACCCTTGCATGCGTTATGAGACATTGCCACCGTTTCAGACACTTACATTCCCATGCGTGCCTTTCAGGTATGTAGAGCTTCTCCAACAATTCGCTGCCGTCTCCTACTCTTCTCCTGTGTTCGCCAGTATCCTTCTCTTCTTTTGTCAGACCGATCTACCCTCGAGCTTCCGAAAGGCACTCTGGAGCGAACATCAGATCGTTTTGCGCTCGCTCATTCTTGCTCCATCTGAGGTAGGGAAGCAGGACCTCGTTTTGTACCTATAATATGAAAGGCTCCTGCAAATTTCGTGCTGTCTTAATGTTTTTTAATGGTTGATGTTTTAATGAGTAAGTTTGTTAAGCCTTTCATCCCACGATTTTGGTCTAATGCTCGACACCAAAACATTGTTTTGCATTCTGTTGCCGTCCTCTCTACTCCTAAAAATTTATATTCCTTTAAGTTGCAGGTCAGTAAATTCTAGCAACACCTTACAGACTGTGTATCCATGAAGGCTTCAAGGAGTCTCGCTCGAGTTTTGTGGTCCCATTTAGGGTGTACAGGTGGAACCATACAGCACAGGTATTAGCTAAAAGCCCGCACACGTGTGTCGCCGGTATTCTGCCGCTGTTTGACACAGCGGCCAGGGGTCCGGCTCACCAGTGGGTCCCCCAGCATTCCCTGCGTACGTTCTGGTAGGTACTCCAGTTTAAAAATTGCTGCTCTTTTAATTTCCTCAGAAATTAATCGCTAACTTGGAGTAAAGTTAGGGGATTAAATTTTCAGGAAATTAAAAAGCAGCAATTCGTGGTCCCACTTATCTGAACTCGAGTTGGTGAACAGTCTGCAGTCTCTTGACTGATCAATCGGGGGTGCTGTGTCTGTATCCGACTTCACTAAAACCTCAGGAATCCGTTTGTAACTAGTCAGAAGATCAAGCTGTCGGTATCCATCAGGACAGTCTTTCTGGATGGGTTTGTGGCATGGCCTATACGCCTGAAGTGTATCCGTCGCCCCGATGGGTTCGATTGATGTTGTGTGCTGTCACCTGTTACGTCGCGTTCGACAAACGCTCAGAAGGATAATCCAATCCTGATCTAAACCGGCAGGACAACAAGCCCGTCGCTCAATGGTTAGGGCGTTGGACTTCTGATCAACGGCTCACGGGCTAGAGCCTCGGTTGGGGCACCACCACCTGGGGTTGGGTATAACTGGCCGATGACGGCTAATGAGCCAGAAATGGCCATTCCAGTCTCCGTTGTCTTAGTCAGCATTTTTCATCTGCCTTTACCACTGCTAGCCGCTGTGTGCGGCTGCTAGCGGGGCTCGAGACAGAACAGAACGAGCGAGTTCCGTTAGCGATCGGTGAGCGTTCATCTATGAATCCATCAACTGCGCCTCTCGTATTCTTCGATTGAACTGACTCGACCACTTAACACGGTTTTGGTTGATGACGACCATGAGGTGGACAGCGAAATACGTAGGTCAGTGTGACTATTTGAGTACACCGCTTGTCCTTCAGTTGTCAGTCTGCATGGTCCGCTTCTGACAGCGGTCTGTTTCAGATTACAATGGTGGTCAACCGTGGTGCCATGAACCGGGGGATCGTAGCCCACTGACTGCGTGCAGTTACTGGAAGATCTTCGAGCGGTCTTATTTGGCGACTCAAAGCCATTTTTTGAACTCGTAGCTTGTCGCAAAATATCCATCGTGAACCTATCAACAGCTGTCTTGATTGATTCTTGCCCTGCACCTGATAGAAATTCGAGAGAACACGAGCGACGTGCCTTCTTGATTTCTCTCATGTGTATGCTTTGACCACTTATCGCGTCCTCGGAGCTGTGGTTTGGAGGCTTGCCATCTAATGGAAAACGCAGTCTTGTTATTGAGGATCAGACTGAAGCGCGCCTTATTTCAGTAGCGTGACAGTGTGCGCGGAAAATACCAACGAGAGATGTATGCAACTGGACATTGGTCCTGAAACCGGCTGGTGTAACGACTAGCAACTATCGCGTATTTTGCGCCTGAGAGTCGGCTTTGGGCCATGTCCGTCAATGAGCCCACTTTGGCGTGCATTCGTCATGGCCCAATTTTGCCACTGGTGGAAAATTGAAGAGGGGTGGTTGAGGCCAAAGAATAGCAGTGGACAGTCTAGTACATATAGAGGCCATAAAAACAAAAGGCGAGAATGGATTGTTGCTGTTGGTAACGTTGGGGTTTGCCGAGGACCCGGTAAAGTGAGAAGTGCTGGTCAGCGCAACCCTGCCTCGTCTGGTAGCCGCGTGGCACATCATAAGTTGCAGCGACTGGGCAGAGTAGCAGCAGTGAATGCCACGACGGATGTTACACAGTGATCCGTTGCTCTCTCCCAAAGCTGGGTGTAACGTCTGCGACAGAAGGTCACAACCGAACACACCGCACACCCGCTGTGAGGTAGTCTACGTAAAGCGCTTTGTTATTTCGCAATTTCGTTGTTGCATCAAGGGTCTCAGTATATAACGGGCCGCAGTTATATTCAGGCACAGAGATGCCCACAGCCTGCACTTCGTATATGAAGGGCCCAGGCTTACCGAGTCCCGAGGTTGAAAAAAATTCTTTCTACCGACGTTTCGTGTAGGTCACTGATGTCGACGCAGCAGCGTTGAATTTTAGACGAGACTGCGATTGGCAGTCTAGCCCACAGCCTCCTGGTGGTACCGTTAATTGCAGCAATTTCGTGATCTCGGGCAGTTTGACCGCAGAATTACTTGCTGTCGTGCTGCGCTGACAGCGTAATCTCAAGATCTTAGCCCCTGATATTCTGACCGCCGGAATGTATGCAGCCTTTATATTCCAGTTAGTTGAATCAGTACCTCAGAGAGCAAGTCCTTGTAGTAATGCCCTTTGCGAGGTACGCTAGGTAGCTCGCTTCAGTTCTAACCACGTACTTTTGACTGGAGACGCCTTAGAGGTAGCCGTTATGTGACCCGATGCGGCGGTGCTGGCTGACACAGCGAACCGGAAGCTTGCAGCGACGGTAGCACCCTTGGAAAGATAAATAATGTATTTCATAGCAGGTTGTGCCTTTTTGATAATAAATGTACAGGCTGTGCCGTAAATATGCCTTCAGTCTTACCCGCCTGGGGTCGGCGTAAGACTGAGGACAACTGTTTGTTTCTAATCGTTGAACGACCGTCTGCGAGGATTGTTAGCATGAGTTGCAAAGCAAAACGAAGCGCTCCTTTTCCCTTCCGTGATCAGGCCAGGACATGAACTTTCTCCTGCCTAACTATTACATTTTCTCTGGCCTAGTTCATCCTGCCTCCGAAGTCCTTTAACGATCTCTTTGAGCCCGAGGAATCGGATGAAGCCGTCCTACGCGCCTACGCTAGTGCCTTTTCTTCAGGCCTAGTTTCGTTACCGTGTCAACCCATCCTCAGCTTAATTGCTCTGCACCATCTCAACAGGTAGGCAAGCTCTTCCTTCCAGTTATCATTGCTTCGAGGGCATTATCTGTGAAACCTGGCTCCTAGGACAAACCAGTCACCCAATTTCTAATGACCGGTGCAGGTATTTGGCTTCCCACGGAGGCACAAGTATTCCACATGGCACGTTCGGTTATATCAAGCAGTTGTTAAGCGGTAAAGGAGTCGTTTATTTTGCTAGTCTACTGTTACACACATTTTGCAAAATGCATTATCCAGGATCAAATTAAATGTGCTTTGCTTGTGAAAGTTAAGGAGTGTAGGCAGGCGGTATCCGAATCTGCTGAGGCATGCACTCTAGCGGGACCCAGGGTACATATTTTCAGTGTCCGATTTTGTCTGCTTTCGGGACTTGCTATGCGTAAATCTAACTTCAGTAAAGAAGCACTTTTCTTTTGTACTATTAAGTGGTCTCGGTTAAACGTTGCTTCGGAAACTGCCGACGTCTATAATACTGGTGTCAGGTCTGTTTTGAGGGAGTGAAATGCATTAACGGGGTCAGATAAAGTACATCCAAGATATTGCGCTCTCTTAGGTTCCAAGAGTAGGACAGTAAAACCCCGGTATTTTCGGGGCAAAATAACCGTCTCCGCAGCAAAATTGAAGTTTGAGAACTGCGATCTAGGGGTAAGTTTTCTTTGTGCATTAGACTTGCAACGCATTGCCCCAAGTATTACGCCGCCCAAACTTCCTCTCGTCCAACAGCAAAGTTAAAATGCGCAAACCTCGGCAGCTCAGATTAAGGGGGGACCATAGCATCCTTAGAAGTGACCAATCACGCGTTGTGCTTGTAATTAGCTAGCACGAAATGCAGACGTGTGACGTAGAAACCTACAGCACACAACTGATTTTAAATGGCTGACGTGCGCAATTCCACATCCGCGCACGCGATGAAGTATCCTTAAACTGAAGTGTTTATCGTTGTAAAATTTCAAAAACGGTCACCTGTTTAGTTACCTTTACCGCCTCCTAGGTACATTTTCTGCACAAGGAATTTACATGAACCGCTGACCAGGCAGCTCTCTCGCACCCTATTCTGGTTAAATAAACAAGAACGTCGACGGGCCAGCACCCACGGCTGGTCAGAGGAATTGATTGACCTCTTGAGGCGCTACAAACGGCCTAGACTGCTGTCGTTGGGCGAAGAGACATCTTTAAACCCTGAGCTGGTCAGCGCCCAATATCGACGACAGCACCTTGCGGCCTGGGCATCATCAGAACTCGCTGATTTCTACGATCCAGATATTCCCGACTCCAGAGCTCGACATTGGATTCTGTTTACCCAACTGAACTGCTGAACTTCATCCATCGCCTTGAACTATTTTTGTACCCATTATATATATATATATATATATATATATATATATATAAGCTTTCACTAACATGCCTGAGCATTCTTGTTTTTGAACCCTTCGACAGAGCCGTTCAGATGAGGTCTACTTTCCGTGCTAACCAAGGCTTTGTGGATTGGCATAAGACGCTTAACTCGTTATTTCGTTAACATGCAAGATACCATTTTCCTTGGTCACGCTTTAAATTTCCTAAGTCGATTAGTAGTTTTATGCCAGTTAAGTTCCTTCCCTAGACCCGCTTCCGCTGCTACCGGAGAATGATAGAATATCTCGCTTTGGAAAGCAAAATTCTGCCAATTAAATTTAGCATAAATTTTATCTAAATTAAGACGTGCTATAAAACTATCGGAGATTGACGAGTCCTTCTAGGATCGACGGAAGCGACACAATGCGCCACGAATTACACAAAAGCCCCGCGATTATGCTACGATCTTCCTTATTACGTCCCCCTCTTATTGTACCGTTCCATGGATGAAATTTCGGTGTTGGTCCTGCCTAGGAATCCTTCCACGACGACCACCCAGAGGTCATATGCTTATGAAACCTGTCTCTTTTGGCGCGAACTTGCCTTCCCGTGTACTCTGTTGCGTCTAGAACATTTCTTATGAGCCATTAGTACGGGCCCGCGGAGTCCGACTTCGAGGGATGATAACATGGGAACCGTAAACCATGAACCGAGCATGGCATGAAAAAACCTCCCTGTCGGCTACGTACAGCGGAGAACCAGATATCTTCCACGACCACCATAGATGGTGAGCCAATCGCCTACCCCCCTAGTAACTATAGGTAACTTGTGTTCATCCCCCATTCACTGACTGTCAATTGTTTAATTTCCATGACAACTCCCGATTTTCGGTTACAGTTGCATTTCTGTCATAGGGGCCTGCTAAATCAGGCTGTGGGCGGATCCTAATAAAGCAATCACATGTGAAAACGAGACCTAAAAAAGTCGCTGTAGCTGGCTTGTCACTGAATTAGGACTTTACCCGCATGTGTTATCTCGTAGTAGCTGGGGCATTTCTAGAAGACTTGTAGCTGTTTCTTGGGTACGGCTTTAAAAGCTGAACACCTTACTAAGCGAAATATCTAGTTGTAACGGTTACAACCGACTCAGTCAATCGGTATGCTTACTCGAACATTGCCTCAGTGAAAAGAAAATATAATTCCGTCATCTCAAAAATAAGTTGCGACTATCATGGCATTTCCTTGAGTAAAAATATGGAAGTAAAGTGAGCCACAAACTCTTCGAGGAATACACAACACCGCATTAAGAAATGACAAAACAGCGTTATAACTTACAGTCAGCGTGGTTTGCGAACACCGAAATTATATTCCAGGACGATAGAACATGCATTGGAGGGTGCGGGACCCTTGAGATGTGTCCAGTTTCGGTTTATCGGACGAGGGTTATCAAAAAGGCAAGCTTATATATTTTTAGTTATTTTCATCAAATAAAAGGGCAGGAAGTATTTAGGACAAGACCTTTACATTATACTTTCAAGAAACAGTCACTGAATGATTTGGAAGTGCAGTTGACATTCTGAAAAGGAATTCCGACACCCACCTGGGCGTCCCTGCAAAGAATACTTTTAAAAGATAAAGTCTACAGACTATGTACACGTGAAATTAATGCACAAAAGGCGGTATCACGACGGGGAGCTCCTGTGATCACAGGCCTGGGAGAGTTAATTTGGATAGGACCAGAAAGTGGCTAGTTAATGGTTAAAAAGTGGAGGTGCGAGAGGAATAAACCAACTTCTTATCCTTGAAAAACCCCTTCAAAATGGTAACTTGCGCAAAAACAGTTAAAACGATTAGTAGAGATACAACTGCGCTCCATAGGGTTATGTGATCCATTAGGTCAACAACAAACAGACGGTCTGACATCTTTTTCGCCCGAAGTTCTGTCTGAAAATCTTCAGCTACAGATAGATACTCGTGGATTCTCTCGGTAAGAGCCTGGAGTGCTGTTTGCGGGCCGGGAGGTGGGGAGGGTAAACCAGCTTCTTCGATTAGGGAATCCTGAGAACGAAGCTCGAATAGTACAACTTTGTGCGATACAGAGGAAAATTGATTTCCGAAGCAGAAGGAGAAACTTCCGGACTTGTGTGCCGTAAACTTTATGTTTTCATGGGTGCTCTTAAACTTCTCGGTAATTTTGATTTGATCTGGATCGGTGATAACAAGATCAACGTCGTTGAGTCCACCACTGAGGACTTGGAACATTAATTCGTATGATTCTGCCTTCTGCAAGTCTTCATAAAAGCAAAATGTCTCTGCATCAGGAAGTTCGAAAGTTAACCGTTGAGGGAAACAATTTGCGCTGCTGAAAAGCGTCGAAGTGAGCAAGGAAGACAGAAAGAAAATGGATAGCATCATAAGGGGAACGTGTCAACACTGTAGTGCCGGCTCCCACACCACGACAATTCATTTCAAGCATATCCTTAGGCTGATTTACAGGCGGATAAATTTATTCGAGATACCGGATTATGATGCGGTAGCTTTAAAATAATAGTGTTGTCTTGAAATGTTGAATCGTCTCAAGATTACCTGAAATAATTGTAAAATGGATTGTTGATTGTTATTGAATTGCAAATGGCCAGGAAAATGGAGGGTATCCCTTCGTCGAGCGATCGCTATCTCCTAAGTCAAACAAACGGAATACCCACAAAGAATAAAAGCTCTTAAATGACAAAAGAAAGATTTTTGCTGGAAATCGGGAATCATTTCGATCAGCTGCTATCCTTCGGGGTCCAAATCGTTCAGTGGGTGTTTCTTGAAAATATAATGTAATGGTCTTGTCCGAAATACTTCCTGTCATTTTATTTGATGAAAATAACTAAAATATCTAAGCTCGCCTTTTTGACAACCCTCGTCCGATAAACCGAAACTGGACACATCTCAGGGGTTCCGCACCCTACAATGCATGATCTATCGTCCTGGAATAATAATAATAATAGGTTTATTGATTTGGCACTGCTTGGCGTTCGCAATCCGCGTTGACTGTAAGTTATAACGCTGTTTTTTCATTTATTAACGTGGTGTTGTGTATTCCTCGAAGAGTTAGTGGCTCACTTTACTTCCATTTTTCTAATCAAGGACATGCCATGATAGTCGCTACTTATTTTTAGATGACGGAATTATCCTTTCTTTTCACTGAGGGCAATGTTCGAGTGGGCAGACCAATTGACTGAGTCGGTTGTTAGCGTTAAAACTAGATCTTTCACTTAGTCAGGTGTTCAGCTTTAAAGCCGTACCCAAGAAACAGCTACAAAGTCTTCTAGAAATGCCCCAGTTACTACGAGATAGCACATGTGGTTAAAGTCCTAATTCAATGACCAGCCAGCTACAGCGAAATTTTGAGGTCTCGTTTTCACATGCGATTGCTTTATTAGGATCCGCCCACTAGCATAATTTATCAGGCCCCTATGACAGTTATGTATCTGTAACCAAAAATCGGTATTTGTCACGGATTTACACAATTGACAGTCAGTGAATGGGGGATGAACACAAGTTACCTATACTTTCCAGGGGGGAGGTGGGGGGCGATTGTCTCATCAGCTATGGTGGTCGTGGAATTTATCTGGTTCTCCGCTTTACGTAGTCGACGGGGAGGTTTTTTCATGTTATGCTCGGCTCATGGTTTACGATTACCATGCTATCATCCCTCGAAGTCGGACTCCGCGGGCCTGTACGAATGGCTCATAAGAAACGTTCTAGACGCAACAGAGTACGCGGGATGGAAATTCCGCGCCAAGGGAGACAGGGTTCATAAGCATATGTCCTCTGGGTGGTCTTCTAAGCCATTAACGTGGAACGATTCCTAGGCAGGACCAACAGCGAAATTTTATCCATGGAACATCACTGGTAGACGATGCACCAACATACGATGTTGAAGAGGTTGGCGAGTTCGTTAAGCCAAAGAAGAAAAGGTCTAAGAAGAACAAGTCTTGCAGAGATTTGGCTCTAGCCTGCCCAACACCCAGTTCATGTGGACCTACCGGGCCAAGTGAATTGGTTACCAGTACTCACTCAGCTGAAAGATCTGAGTTACAAACGGGCCCTCGTTTGAGTCGAAAACATAATTTAGTCATTAAAGGGGTCCCGGAGTCAGCTTCAAGTATTCCAAACGGAGCGAGTCAAACATGACTTGGATCTCCTTCAATTGTATGCAAAAACGATGCTAACGGACTGCGAGTCCATCCACATTCTCAAGGCATATAGAATAGGGAAAGCTCTGTCCGCACCCGAATCAAATTCTCGACCAAGACCTCTTAAAATCATCTTGGAAAACGAAGCACAGGCACAGCTCCTGCTACAGAGAAAAAAACAACCCTACGGGGGCCTGCATTCTGAAGTTTTTCAACCGGAATACGGACTGAAGGAGAGACTAAAAAAATGAGACAGTTAATAATAGAACTGGAAACAAGAAGGACCAATGGCGAGGCACATCTCCAAATAAGAAACGGAAAATTGTTCAAGTGAAAAGAACATTTCTTTGGCCGAAGGCATTCACTCTGACAGCCTAACTGTCCCTTCTCAGAAACCAAGAACGTGCGCGCTTAAATTATTCGTATTAAATGCCAGATCTCTGCTTAATAAGATGCCATTGCTCCAGACTCTGGCTTTCATCCACTGCCCCGACATTGTAATAGTTACAGAGACTTGGGCAACACCATGTGTATCCAACTCTGAACTCAATATTCAAGGGTACGACTATATTCGTAACGATCGACACGAGGGCCGTGGCGGAGGAAGCTACATCTATATTAAGCAGCCACTTACCTTTCTGTCGTTGGATAATCGACAATTTACCGCGGTAGAAGAGAGTTGTTGGCTCCGAGTAGTTCTTAAAGATAACTACTCTTTACTCGTCGGTTGTGTCTATCGCTCCCCAAACGCAAGTGGGGATTACGATCTACGTCTCTCACAGGCATTTCATGCCGCATTTGACCTAAATATGAAGTACTGCTTGATTGCAGGTGACTTCAATCTCCCTGAAGTTCATTGGTTTCCACCTTCCGGTCCTGCAAAGTTCGAAAACTTGCTTGAGGCCATAGATACTGGCATGTGGGATCAGGTAGTTGATTTTCCCACCCGAGGATCAAACAAGGAGAGAAGACATCACCAAACAGTTTCCGACCAGTCAGCCTCACAAGTATCTGTTGCAAAATGATGGAGAAGATTATTAAAACGGAACTGATGAGGCATCTTGAAGAGAATAACTTGCTAAGTTCATATCAACATGGATTTCGAAGTGGTCGATCCTGCCTCACAAACTTGCTCACATCCATGGAAAGTTGGACAAAATCATTAGAAATGGGTTTGTCAGTCGATGCGGTCTACATTGACTTCAGCAAAGCCTTTGACAGGGTTCCACACAAACGTCTGATCTTTAAGCTCCGTCAAATGGGTGTGACTGGCAACCTACTCAAATGGTTGGCCGACTTTCTCACAGACAGGCGCCAGCGTGTTTGTATCGGAGACACCAAGTCTCACTGGGAAACCGTTCACAGTGGAGTTCCGCAGGGCAGCGTTCTGGGTCCCATTTTTGTTTCTTATATACGTAAACGACTGCCTGGATTGTCTGACATGCGAGAAGGTAATGTTCGCTGACGATTTGAAGTTATGGAACTCGATTGAAAAACCGGAGGATGCGCGAAAATTACAACAAAACTTAGATCGATTGCAAACATGGTGTGATGAGTGGCTGCTGAACCTTAATCTTAACAAATGCCAAATAATCCGACTGCGGTCTAGTTCCAGAAGGCTGATTGAGTTTGAATACCAGTACTCCATCAGTGGTCACCAACTCCAGGAGGTAAATATTCTAAAGGACTTGGGTATATGGATAACACCAACTCTCAAACCATCGTCGCACTGTGCGAATATCGCAAAAGAAAGCTATGTGTATCTTAGGCGCAATCAGGAGGTCCTTCGTTAATTTTGACGGAGAGCTTTTTGGGCGCGTTTATGGAACATTTATCCGGCCGGTGTTGGAATATTGCGTTCAGGCGTGGCGCCCTTGGACGAAACATGACTACGCTCTGCTGGAGAAAGTTCAACGGAGGGCAACGAAACTAGTCAGCGGATTGGAATGCCTACCCTATGAGGGCCGCCTAGAAAGACTTAAAATTTTTCCTCTCTCTTATAGGCAATACAGAGGGGATATGATCTTAGTCTTCAAACTTGTCAGAGGAGTTGATTGTGCTCTTCAGATGGCCAACTTTTTTGAATTGGCAAACATGACAAGTCTCCGAGGTCACCAATACAAACTGAAAAGAAATCACGCCAAACTTGAAGTACGGGCCAACTTCTTTTCCCAAAGGGTGATTGACGAATGGAACAAGCTGCCAGCCTCAGTTGTTCAGACTGAAAGCGTTGAAATGTTTAAAAGAAGACTTGATGCATTTTTACTTGATGAACATATATTTAGTCGACAGCAATGATTGATATACTAAAACGACTATCGCCATGTAACATTTGCTTGTTTTGCTAGCGTCTATCTGTAAATAGGGTTTTCAAAGGCTCTGCCTATCTCCCTTATATATACTGAATTATACTGAATTATACTTGATCTTATCTTCTGCAGAGGTTGTCAGCCACTGTCAGTTTCACCTTTAGACCCACTTGGGAGTTCAGACCATGCTATAGTTGCTTCTTCACTAGAAATCGAGGCTGATGAAACGTTTTCAAAAAATATAGCTTTTTCCACGATTTCCGATCAGCAAATATGGGGAATTACTAACACATCTTAATTCCCACGATTGGACTAACTTCTTTCTATGTTTGGATGTGAATGTTTGTACTGAAACATTCTACCAAGTTCTAGGTCCACTCATTTCTCGTTTTGTTCCTCGTAAGAAAATAATTAATGTCAAGGATGAAGTCTACCTCCCTTTACCTTTCCGCCGTAGATTGCGTAGACTCTCGCGTCGTTTTCATCGACTAAATGACACTTCCGTCCTGCCATTGATCCAGCAAATCTTTGAACAGGCTAAGAGGCTCTCCGAAGAAAAGCGACTAGCTGAAGAGGTTAACTTTGCCGAAAACCCTTCGTACAATGTTGCAAAACTCTTTCGCGGACTGTAAAATCGCAGAGAAAAACTCAGTACCCTGTACTTCGAGATGCTTTTGGAAACCCTATAGCTGACGCTAAGTTGACGGCTGATAGCTTCAATGCTTTCTTGTCTAGAACTTTCAGCGAACATTCGGTCGCCCCCTTTCCAAACGTCCGGGTTTGGACCGGTAACGTCCTCGAAAACATAACTTTTACCCTCTGGGACGTAACCGTAGCCATTCGGCGTTCTCGCCAATCTTACAGTCCTGGACCAGATGGCGTCCCGGTCAGCGTTCTAAAGGCGGATGCAAATGATATATTTCCGTCACTTCTGTATAAGATATTCAATCTTGCTCTTGAAAGTGAAACCTTCCCTATTTTATGGAAGGAATCGCACATTTTGCCTATACCCAAACACGGCAGAACTACGTCATTTGACGACTTTAGGCCAATAAATACACTGCCAGCAGCCTCGAAGATATTAGAGACCTTGATTAAAGACAAGTTGATGCGTCACCTAACAGAGAATAACCTACTTAATGCGGCTCAGCATGGGTTTCTCGAAAAAGATCTTGTGACACCTGCCAGCTCTCTTACTTTGATCATGTGCTACAATCTAGAGATAGTGGTTTTGCAATTTACACCGTTTATTTCGACTTCACGAAGGCTTTTTGATCGTGTTGACCACGATCTCCTCCTGCTGAAACTTACTTCCTTCGGCATAGGTAACAAGCTTCTGAACTTAATATCCTCCTATTTGAATGATCGCGCACAACGGGTAAAAATTTCCGATGTTATCTCCAACCCCACGCACGTGAGGAGTGGCGTTATTCAGGGTAGTGTACTCGGCCCGCTTCTATTTTGCCTTTTTGTGAACGATGTTCCTGATTGTTTTCAGTATGGTAGGCCCTTTATGTACGCTGATGATTTAAAAGTTGCCTATCGTTATAAAACGGTCGATCACCACATTGTGCTTGAGCTCTTAAAAAAAGGATCTTCAAGCCTTCGCTCAGTGGTGTCGCACATGGCGCCTTTCGCTCTCTTGGCACAAATGCTCCGTTATGGTTAGTTGTGACAACCATCAGCCTCATCTAAGCATAGACGGTCATGACTTAAATGTGCCCGGGTTTATAACGGATCTGGGCATATCATATTCTAGTAGTCTTAATCTGTCAGAGCACTGCGCCCTGATTGTCTCTAAAGCACGCCAAACCACTGGGTTTATTCTCAGAAATTTTAAAACCCTCAATATTAGGACCAGCCTTTATAAAATGTATGTCAGATTTAGTCTGGAATACTGCTCGTTTCTATTTAGCCTTCTGCACGCGAGTGAACGGAGGAAGATAGAATCAGTCCAGCACTTCTTTACTAAAAGAGTTATTACTTCAGAGCACAGAAACCTGTCCTACCAACAACGCTGTGAGCTTACAAGCCTCGACCCGTTGTGGCTTCGTAGATTACAGAAGGGACTATTTTTACTGTTCAAGCTTTTAAACGGTTTTACCTTTAACCCCCTTACATCCCTGAGGCAGCTCGACCACTGTCGGCGCACCAATCATAGAGATGTATTCTTATTTCTTCCTTTGGCACGCACCGTTAAATACCGTCAGTTTTTTTCGGTAAATGCTATAGCAATCTGGAATAAACTACCCAGAAGTATTAAAATTCAGCAAAACTATCCTTTGTTTACGAGAGCTGTCACTAGTTTTCTACATTCAGGACACCTTCCGCGAATTTTGGGTGCTGATTCTCTGGAAGCTCTTTTTCCGTTCTGATGGCGTCCACGGACTCTGAATCCTATGCCGGACTTCATGCTGAAGGCAATATTGCTGGCTCTGCAGTCCGTAATCGGGTTATTCCTCAGTCTACAGCTAGCAGCCGCTCGCCGGCATACTTGCTGCTAGTACAGAAGACCAGATCCACAACACCGAAAGGAGAAGTACTACACTGTGCACCTGTGTCAACACTTCCCTGTCCTAAACTTTAATCTGTTCAACAAGCTGCAGTTTTTTCTCCTGAAAATACCTTAAAGAACGATCAGGAGTTTTTTTTCACTGTCAGCTGGACCCCTTACTGTATATATCCCTTTTGACCTTGCCTGTAAACTGGCAATAAATAAAATAATAATAATAATACATTTAGTACTGGGTTAACAGTCTCTCTGCCTTTTGAGGAACCTGGATTCTACTCTTGAAAAAGATGCATCCATGGACGTTTGCTTGCTTTCTCCTATAGAATTCCCTGGTTTCGGGCTGCAGAGACAGCGCTATTGCTTGGAAGGTAAGACCTGGGATCTGGCTCAGATTTCGCGCACTCCGTTGAGCCGGAAGATAATTTCGACGGTGTCGGCATCCAGAATTCCTGGAAGCTGTTCTGAATGCGAGAAACTGGAGAAAGTTGTCTTAAAAAAGAATAAGTTTGCAGGATTTTTGTATTTTGGGGGTTTTTATTCTACATTTTTATGACTTTGCCAAAAAAACACTGAGGGCAGCTAACTGTGCGCGCTAGTGAAATGAACAAAAAACGTTGCGTGGAGTGCTGCGCTGATAGTGATCAGGCGGCATAACAGTGGAAAGGTGATTAGATGTTCGACAGTTTAAAAGCTTAAACTTTAAAAATTTTCCCTTATTTTATCGTCAAAACCATCAAGTATCTATTTTTATGTACCTATAGAGTTGTTGGTAAGTCAGATTACGGTGATCTAGAACTAAAAAATGCTGGAGCGATTCTATTTCTTCCGAAGTTTAGAAGGTTAAATAGAATAGAATAGAATAGGTTAAATAGGATCTTCTGTGAAATCTTCTGCGAAATCTTCTTCTGTGAAATCTTCTGTGAAATCTTCTGTGAAATCTTCTGTGAATCTTCTGTGAAAACAAAGATCAGCCTTTAAGTCGGAGATAGTCAAGAACAAAACAAGACACATTAAAACGTTCTTTGCTTATGCGAATAAGGCAAATCGAAATCGGGACTCCATTCCTTGTCTTAAAAGACAATCACGGAAACAGGTAAACCAACCTCTCATCCAATTTCTTTATGTCCGTGTATACAGAGGAACTGCCTTTTGATAAGAATACAACAGTATTGCCACACCTACAGATAAAATATGTATGGTGTCGTTCCCAACAGACACCGTAAGGAAAACTCTGAAACAGCCACAGCCCGGATGGCATATCCGCAAAAGTTCTGAATGGACTCACTGACCAGCTGGCCTCTCTACTCTCCAACATCATTGAAAGTTCGATGAAGGCAGGGGCTGTGCCTACCAAGTGGAAGCTAGCCAACATAGAAGAAAGGAGGAGAGAGCACATCACGAAATAGTTTCAGACCAGTCAGCCTTGCAAGTATCTGTTGCAAGATCATGGAGAAGATAATCAAATCGGAAATCATGAGGTGTATGGAAGATAATAACTTGTGAAGTTCATATCAACCGGGATTTAGTAGTGATCGATCCTGTCTCACAAACCTGCCCTCATGCGTGGAAATCTGGGCGAAATCATTTAAAATGGATTTGTCATTCGATGTGGTCTACATTGACTTTAGCAACGACTTTGACGAGGTTCCATACAGACGCCTGATCTTTAAGCTGCATCAAATGGGTGTGATTGGCAACCTACTCAAATGGTTGGCTGACTTTCTCAAAGGCAGGCGCCAACGTATTTGTATTACCAAATCTCACTGGGAAACAATTCACAGTGCAGTTCCGCAGGGAGCGTTCTTGGTCCCATTCTGTTTATGATGTACTTGAACAACTGCCTTGATTGTTGGACATGCGAGAAGGTCATGTTCGCTGATGAGCTGAAGGTATGGAATTCGATTTAAAAACCGGGGAATGTGAAACTTACAAAAGAGCTTTTCCCAGTAGCTTTCCCCGTGACTCGGAGAAAGGACCATCGGGAATTTAAGTGACCCTCTTGAAACTATATTTTTCGCTACCTTGGGTCGCCCTTGGACTATGATGTTTCCTTACATCATCAGTCATCCAAACGATATTGTCTTACGGACGTACACATTCGGTGGTCCACAGTCTAAATTGCTACCGTTTCTTTGGATAATAACCATCATCAGAATTCAATTCTGGATCCTAAGATGCTGAGGACCAAAGTTCATTGACGTATTTTCGTGAGATTTTGTTTCATACGCGTAAGTGATCAAGAACGAATCACCCTCGACGTTTCATTATCTCATTCTGAAATGCTACTACCGTATTACCCTAATCTACCACCCGACCATTTTTTTTCCTAAGCAGTTTTTTCTCCTACCTTCTATTAACAATTGAAGGCTTATTGAACTCTGCCTCCATTTTTTATGGTAGGATGCTACTGCCTATTTTTTGTAGTTCACCATTAATTTTAAAACATCGCTACTTGTTGGCATAGCAGGACAAGTTATGTATTTGTACATTTTTATCTGCACACATTGTCATAACTTTTATTTCGTTACTAATGTTTGCTTAGACAGTGCCTCTTGCCAGTGCTAACCAAATATAAATTCTAAATTCTAAAAGTAACTCGATTGCTCGCAAACACGGTGTGATAAGTGGCTGCTGAACCTTAATTTCATCAAATGCCAAATAATTCATCTACAGTCTAGTTACAGAAGGGTGATGAGGTTTGAATATCAGTACTTTAATATTATTCACCAACTCGAGGAGGTTAGTGTTCTAAAATACTTGGATATGTGGACAACGCCTACTCAATCTATCGTCGGACTGTGCCAAGATAGCAAAGAAATTCATATGTATCTAAGGAGAAATCAGGGGATCCTTCGTTAATTTTGCTGAAAACGTTTTGGGCGCGTGTTTAGAAAAACATTTGTCTGACCAGTGCTTGCATCTTGCGTTCAGGCGTGGTGCCCCTAGATGAAGCATGATTACACTCTGTTGGAGAAAAGTTCAACGGATGCCGACGAAACTAGTTAGTGGATTGGAATGCCTACCCTGTGAGGGCTGACTAGGAAAAGACTAAAACGTTTTTCCTCACTCTTATAGGCGATAGAGAGTGGATATGATCCTAGAATTCAAACTTGTCAAAATGAGTTGCTTGTGCTCTTCAGATGGCGGACATTTTTGAATTGGCAAACACGACGAATCTTCGAGGTCACCAATACAAACTAAGGAGAAACCACGCCAATCATTAATTGCGGTCCAACTTCTTCCCAGGTGATTGAATAAGCGATCCAAGCCTGGCGACCGTGGACCCACCACGACTACAACATGCTCGAAAGGGTGCAGTGGCGAGCCGCAAAAATTAGTAAGAGGTCAAGCTGAACTGCCATATGATATTCTTATAAATAACCCTAAAAGCACTATCCTCTGAGTTATAGGAAGCTGCGCGGAGACTTGATACAAAACCTTCCGTATCGTGCGTGTCATGGATTGCGCCCTCCTATGTGATGACTTTTTCCAACTTGCCACTACGAATAATCTCCGAGTTCATCCATTCAATCTAAGTGTGCCCAAATAAGATTGGATGTGAGGAAGTATTTTTCACCAAACCGTGTTGTGGAACCGTGGAATAACCTACCTGAGGTGATTGTTATGTCCCAGTCTGTGGAAACATTCAAAAATCTGCTTTGACATACATATGTTGCCGCACCGCGAAAGACATGTGACTACTTAACCTTAACAACATATCAGTGAACCACGTAAATCCGCCTGCATTCACTTTGACTGTAACTTCTTTTACTTTGTTCTATTCTGCTACATGTAACAAATAGGGATTTCGCAAGCCTATTTTCCTCAAATACACTGAACTGAGCTGAAGACTTAAATAAACTACCTACTTCGGTTGTTCAGGGCTAACAGTGTTCAAATGTTCAAAGAAGACTTTATAATTGCTTCATGGACATTTATTTAATCGACACCACTGACAGATACGATAATGATATCGCCATGTAACCTTTGCATATTTTGCTGGCGTCTATCTGTAAAATGGGGTTTTCAAAGGTTCTTTCTATCTCCCTTTTATATAGTGAATTATACTGGTAAACTAGCGGTATTCCATACCAGGCCTAACACGCGGTTTTATAAGGTCTAAAATCGATAGTTTACATAGTTCGGAGGATAAACCCGGTAGTTCTGTAAGGTCTGCAGAAATTCAGAATAATGCTCGAAACGAATACTGCTTTGGAATCTTATATGCGTCCGTACAAAGTACAGATACATTTAGGTCGTCACAGTATGCTTAGTTGAGGCTGATGATCGTCGCCAAAACCATAACGGAGAATTCGTGCCAAGAAAGGAAAAAGACGCCATGTACAGCACCACTGGGCCAAGGCTTCAGAGTTCGTTTTTAGAGTTTAAGCACGATGTTGCAATCTACCGGCTTGTATCGTGTGGGAAATTTTAAATCATCAGTATACATAAAGGGCCTCCCATTCTGAAATAATAATAATAATAGTTGTATTTAATACCGGTTTACAGGCATTGTCAGATGAAATATTCAGTCGGTGGAGGCTAGCAGTGAAAAAAACTCCTGAATATATATCATTATAAGTGTTTTTCCTATTTTCATGTTATTCAGGAGAAAAAACTGCCGCCTGTAAGGATGATAGCAATTCAGATCAGGGAAGGGCTAACAAAATTGCAGTCTGTATGCAGTCCCTCTGTCTTTGCTAGGAACCGATTCTGCCTCAGGCGAAAATCATCCGTGTACGGTCGCTCACTGTCTGCCGAAGAATTCAACGGGGGCAGGCTGCAGAGA